>LD352062.1:11231-23764 GCA_001465055.1 Ptychodera flava | reverse complement strand
AAGATATGTGTTCAATTCTACACTAAATATTGGACAAATCAGTGGCCGTGTACAATAATGCGATTCGCAACTGACAATTTAGAGAGGTCACCTGGCAATTTTTTGAAGTCCAACACAAACTAGGTGGATATAGCAGTGGGAGTAAATACTTATCAAAATTATCCGGGGACACTTTTGAGGTCAAGAAACACTTTTGAATTCACATGTAGTCTCTGCAAATTAAAATTAGATATTTGACAAACCCATGCTTGTGTTCTATAAACCTAGTGCACTATAAGCCAGTATCTTTTGGATAAACTTACAAGATGGAATTGGACTCGCAGACAGTGTGAAAATAACCAGTGCATGGTGTTTCTGATGCCTTTGTGAACTTCTGCTTGTCTTATGAGTAATTATGTTGATTGTATAATGTGGTCGCCGCGTGCGGAGAAAACCCTTGTGGTAAGATATTATTTTAAGAACTTGACATGTCAAAGACCGGAATGAAAACATCTCGGTTTGATAGTTCGTCTTCTGGGTGCAGGGTCAGCCCAATGCGTTCAGACACGCAACTTGGACCTGATAAAAGTTTTGGGCTAATTTGCAGCATTGAATAAGCTGTTATCCAAATTGGGTAGCTGAATCTTACCAATATAATTAAAACAATACAAATAGACTCCCTAAGTCGCCGTGAATAGTGACAATGGACCAATCAGAAAAAGAGCTTATTCAATGCTGCACATCAGCAGAAAGTTTTAGGGTAGTCCTGGATTCCCTTGGTCTGACCCAGCATGTTTACATTTACAATTTTGAGTCAACTCAAAAGCTGGTTGCCAGACAAGAGCCGACTCAAACAATACTATATTTACATGTAACATAGCTACGCGTCGGTACAACTGCCATATACATGAGTGCTGTGGCTGTGCTAGAACATGCACGCAAAGATAGCCATGCACGCGTGCGCCCCTAAACTGTCGCCTGCTGTCCAGCCTCGGATTAATTAGAAATATATTCTCCGTTGTATCGTTAGTGAGTTTCATGTTAAATACAAAAAGATTAGTATATTAGTTCATTCATTCATTCATGCATCCACTAAGTAGCTGTATGTCTCCAGGGTTTGAACACACCATATTACTACTTGAGATAGTATGCTCCTCGAAAGTGAAAGATTTAAACTTTTGCTAAAACTTTCCCAAATGAAACTTGCAACCGTTCTCTCACCAAGTAAAAAATAAAAACCGTGCTATGACTTCAAAACATCAATATTACTTAAAATCATAGTATAAAAGATTAGTATATCTTTTAGGACGTTTGAGAGGGTAATAGAAAGAAAACTTAAAGGTTTTTACTTTATGAAATTTAAAGGATCCAAAGCGAAAGTAGTTAATTCTTTTCTGATCTACCATTTGTATAGGGCTTATTATAAAACTCTTGGAATAAGAGTCATGTTCAACGTTTCAGTATACGGTGATAAAACATTTACTTTACCTCATAGATATAACACAGTGATGGCAGCTATTTTAAATTTTAAATATCGGTAAATGTATGATTAATACTGCTCAGAGATATATTACAGAACATGGTTTACGCTTCAATCCAAAGATAACAGATTGCGTTATTTTTGGGGGGTGTAGTCTTACTACTCGTCCATTTTGGTCTCTGGATGGAGTAAGACTTGCTGAATGTGAAAGTGTGAATTATCTAGGTGTTACATTGTCATCTCTTAATACCAATGTACATATTTTGAATAGAATTAATGCATGCAGAAAGGCATTTTATGGTTTTCAAGGTGCCGGCTTCCATAATGGTAATAGTAAATATGATATGCTTGCCTATGTGTGGAATGCTGCCATTCGGCCTGTTCTGACGTACGGTATTAACTGTGTACATGTTTCAAAATCTTCTCTGAGTGAGGTTGAAAAGACTCAAGCTTAGTTGCTCAAAGCTGGTTTTGGTATTCACAAATTTTGTGGAAGCACTCAGTTCCTGAAAGCGCTCAATGTTATTACTATTGAAAAATCATTAGAGATAAGTTCTCTTGAACTACTGAAATCAATCTTCGCTGACAATTCACGTGCTCGTTGTTTTTATTTGCATCTTTTGAACATGAATTTTCGTGGTAATCTGAACGGTCACACGGATTTACTTTCACGTGTTAATAAGATTTGTGCAAAACATAATGTTTCTTTCTTTCGATACATCTTTGATAAACATTATTCAAATTCTGTATTAAAAAGTATGAAGACTTTTCCTACACCGGATGGATTAACGGACAGTATACGTCATCTTTTATTGACAAGAGATGTACATAATAGGCACATTCTTAACATGTTGCTGATGCCGTTTTAGCTCTGTTCTGCGTTGTTTTGTTGTATTGTATCTTGTTATTTTATGTATATTATGTATTTTTCTCTTCTTTTTGAAGGCTAAATAAATAAATAAATAAATAAATAAATAAATAAATAAATAAATAAATAAAGTAATTTGATTTCCTAGTACAAAAGTTTGCACGGTGACCCGTGATTTTTATTATTTACTTGGTGAAAGAACGGTTGCAAGTTTCATTTAGGAAAGTTTTAGCAAAAGTTTAAATCTTTCACTTTCGAGGAGCATACTATCTCAAGTAGTAATATGGTGTGTTCAAACCCTGGAGACATACAGCTACTTAGTGAGTGCATGAATGAATGAATTTCAATAAAACATGCAGCAGACTGTCGTGATGATCGTAAACGCAAGTGGCTTGAAGGGTGTATTGTTCCTTGTCTAATCAAGAATTAAAGACAAAATGAAAACCCATCAAGCGAAAATATTGGAGATGAAGAAAAACAGCTTTTGTCACGAATTACCGGAGCCTGCTGTTGTGATGCAAATTACAATAAAATTAATGTTGAAAGCAAACAATACTGAAATATCGTTTTAACGCACGCAGGTTAAATAAAGTCACTACTGAGCGCGAGAATGACGATGACGCCGATGAAATAAATCCTGTGGTTCCAGTCACACAATGTACTTATTTTTACCGACTGTAAAGTTTTTGTAACCGTGTGTTTGGAACCGCTTAAGTGAAAGTTAAAGAACCCAATCAGGGTATTGACAGCCCAGTGTGTATACATACGACGACAAAGGGTAGTGCGCGCGAGTGTACGTATGCGTACATACGTTAAACTTATTCCGGTTTTAGCAACGAAAAATGCTGTCGATATGGCCACTTGCGACGTGACGTCATGCCAAGTGCATTGATTCTGCTGTTTAAGTCGTGTGTTGATAGATTTGTGATGAATCTAAGATTCGTGTTGTTGTTTATGTCGTGTGTGGATAGATTTGTGATGAATCTAAGATTCCTGTTGTTATTTATGTTTTTGCTACGTTTGGCATTCGTACGGCTTTTCATTATGTTTGCGATCTTATGGTGTCTCGTCTTGTACCTCGGTTTTCTGGCTTTGTTTCTTTGTTGTACATCGTGTTTTTGTGTTTTGTGATACAGTTTTAAGTAAATTTGTGTTTTACAATTGCGTTAGAGTAGTTCTCTTTTTTGAGAATTTGGTGGCCTTGAAAAAGGCCGTTTTGGTATGTGTTTGGAAACACGGACCCGATTCTGTTCATCCCTCTAGACGTTTGTGTTTTGGGTTGAGTTTAGTCTTCCGTTTATCGGCTCTGTAGGCGTTTGGCTGTCTTTGGTCTGGTGGGATCTCGACAACTATCAATGTCTGCTAGTAGAACGGCGATGAACGTCTCTATGTTTGGTTGTTCTGCACTTGAGGGCACCAGGTGACACACAAGCGACCTATCGGCCGATATGCCTTCGCTGTGTTATGTAAACGAATAACTATTTGTAACACATATGTTGATGAAGAAAGTGGGAATTTTTAATAGCTCATTTTTGGATGCTCTAACCAAAAAATGAAAAAACATGTCTGCAAAAATTGCAAAAATGCGCAAATTGTATCATAATTTGAACATATCACATATCACATCACAGCATCCTTAAGAACATGTTCACCAAAGCTATAACACAAGTAGCTTTTTAGAAACAAATTTATGATAAAAAATATGGAAGAATTCCGTATGAAACCCAAAATAAAAGGTTTCATCAGAATTGGAATACATCATATTCAATTCATCTGTAGGAATCTGTATGCCAAATATCAGAGCTTTTAGATTAGTACTTTTTTCATAAACAATTTGTTGGCCACAAAGTGCAAAAAAGTGTCCCGAAACTAAATATTTTCATATTTCGTCACATTTTGAAAAACATCTGTTGAAGGTCAGCCCTGGGGACCTGTATTCCAAACACTAAAGGAATTGGACTGACCTATTTGAAAGAGAAGCTTGCAAAAGATGAAGGACGAGATACAACGGACCCCACAAATCCAGCAATAAAATAAGCTTCTGTTTGACTTGCGTCGTTCTGTTTTATCTGTGCTCTTTTGTTTGTAATTCCCTGGTTCTCCTTTGACCTGCAGCGTTCTGTTTGATCTGCGTTTTTTTGTTTGTAATTTCGTCTTTCTGTTTGACCTGCGTAGTTTAGTTTGATCCGCACACTTCTGATTGTATTTTCCTCGTTCTGTCACAGGCACTCCGTTGTTCTGAATTCATAGTGTAAATAACCTAATGTATAATTATACGAACTTTGATGTTTTGATGTTGACATAACTTTTTATGAAAATTGATAACTGAATGCCGTTCGGATTGCAATGCCACCTACAGAACGTATTGAATAAGGTACCTCAGAAGATCTTGGTCGGACTGAGGCTTTATAAACATCTCCGTGTAATTGGCCACATTCTTTCGTTGCTAAAACGGTACAAGGTTCTCGTATGAACGCATACGTACACTCGCGCGACCTACACTGTAAAAATAGTGGACCCTAGACGCGTCTTTACGCGTTCAAAATGTACGTGTCGGTGTTCAAATTTGAACGGCTATTGTTCATATTGTTAACACTAGTGTTCATATTATTAACAATGATGTTCTAATCCTGAACACGATGTGTTAACAACCATCTCCTTGAAGTGTTCAAAAACTCAGCATCACAGAAATTTTACAATACTGTGAAACAATTAACAATCTTTTGTGTTTTTTACTTTGCAATGGCTATATTAAATTTACTACTGCCTCGCTGTCCGGCAAACGTACACGGATTTTGGTGTAACGATTTTCACACGAAGTGAAAAATATTCCCGGTCTACAATTGCTGAAAGCATGTTCTTTTCTGAAAAAGGAAGTATACAAAATAATTTTACACGTTTATTACCGGTTGAAATTTTCAAAATTTGAAAAGAAAATCAGAAAACCACCATGAACGTTTTAATTTTAACATCGACGTGCAAGAGGCGTTCTACTTCTAAACACTTGGTGTTCAAATTTGGTGCCTTTTCCTATCCCATGATGCATCAAAACGGAAGTTGCGACATTTTCCTTGTAAGCGCACCCTGAAGTCGTGATCATGCGGAAGCAAGACCAGAAAGGGTAAGTTTCCTCTCCAAAACAGTAAAAGGTATTAGATTTTGAAGCATCTGCATTATTATCTTTTGAAATTAATTGTGTTGTACCTTGAAATAGCTTAATACGTGAAAAAACCTTTTTTCTCTCAGTGGCTGGTATACCAACAACTAACTGTGAATACGCAGTGGTACTTTTGAGTTCGTTGGCCAAGGGTCAACGAACTCAACTGTAGCGATAACCTTTGACCTGAGCGCGATCGATACGCCTTGCGTAATCACAGCTAACACATGCCTTTTAGTAGACACAATGGCATGTAAAACATCAGTTAAACATCGCAGAGTACACAATGTATTGTTTCAGCAAATGAGAGTTTGGCTTTTTTATTTTAATCAGTTGATGACAAGAAGCAGCATATATTTTGTAACAGTATTGAAGAGAGGCACTGTATGAAAGTCTCCCCTTTTCCTTAACCTAATCAGCCCCTTGTCTTTCATTTAAAGTCTCATCTCGCCATTACCTATTGTTGCATTATTTTCAGGATGTAAAAAGTTGGATTTAACTGAAAATCGAAGAGTTGTTACAGAAGCTGGTGGTACAGATAATGAAGAAGATGAGTGTACAGGTAGCTGTCTGGAAACAAGCTTGAGAACCTCAGTTCATCTCTAATGGAGATTTAAACTTCCAAGGGTCAGAACTGAATTTTGATAAATTTCTGTATTTTTGTTCTGAATTAATCTAAGCTTTGGTAGCATGCTATATGATCAACTAAATGTTGCTGGAGAATAAGCTTTCTAGTGTAGTCTCCCTTATCAGATGCAAGGGCGGAATGAAAAATTGAAGCTGAAAGCGACAGAACATTCAGACTAAAAATGTCCACTCTGAATTACTGAATGTTCTGAAATTTTCACTCTGAATTTTCTGTCACTTTCTGCTTCAACTTTTTATTTCCCCGTGTATCTGATGAAGGAGATTTCACGTCTTTGAAAGCTTATGCTCCTGTAACATTTAGTTGATCATAGCCTGCTACCAAACCTAAGATTATTTTGTATTGTAGTTCAACACGTCTCTTGTACTTAGCAACTGGTTTTTAGCTTTGCTGTCAGCTAAATAGGTGGATGTGTAGCATTGTCCTTAAATTTGTACATCCAAAGGTTTTTCTTCAAAACAGCCTGTACGAATCCTTTAATATTTGGATTACACGTCCCCCCATTACCCTAATCAGATATGTTCAAATTATGATGAAATATGCAAATTTATATTTTTGAGGCTAATGTTGCTATTTTTTGGCAAAAATCTTCTTCTCTTTTGCTGATGTCTTCAATATTTGGTAAACATGTCCCTAAGAATGACCTCAGTCGAATTTGTGCTATATATTCAATGATGATTAAATCAGCAATTATGTATTTTGGGTCCGTTTTTTGCCATTTGTGGTTAAAAAATGTGTTTATTAAAAACTGCTCATCTGATAGCTTTGAAATTTTGCAGACATGTTCTTGGGAATGATCTTATTGTGACATTGTGTATTTTTACAGCTGTCCTAAAATGGGCTATCAAAGATTTCAACCCTCTTCATCATAAGTTGTCAGAAATAGGTAGTCTCTACATAACACAGCTGAGCATATCAGCTGCTATTTCACTTGCTTACAAATAAAAACTTGTAATGATACCAATATATCACAATTCACTAAAAGAGAGTTTCCACGTTGTTTTGAAATGAATGCATTCATGACATCAATTATCAATTGGAAAACGCCCTCCAGTACTTTTCCCTTCAGTGACTTTGCTTTGCTTCACTCACTCAGTGACCCCTATTTTAACCATCATGGATTACGGTGTCCAACCTTTCCAAACTCCTTGGAAAAATACTCAATGAAACCAACAAGTACATTATTCATCAACACATTTGTCTCACACAGTTATTCTCTGCACACCACAGCAGGACTCTGTCAGCCGCTAGGTTACTTTTTTGGCATAACTCTTCTATCCCTAAACATTTCAACCTATACTTTGAATAGGTCAAGTGGATCACAGTTCAGTTGGTTAAAAACAACATGTTTGATTGTAGAAAACTTTGTAAAAACCTGTTTTATGCAGCTATAGGTATGATGCATCATTTTTCTCAGAATATTTAAGATTATGTACAATGGTCAGTCTTGGGCTTTATGTTCCCATTGGTATGCCTGTAAAAATATGGAGCCAAGTATTAAAGCTGTGTATTGTGAAATTCTCTTGTTACACAGTAAAGACTTGAACATATCACAATACTGCACGCTGATTTAAATGGGATAATGATCTCATCCCCAATTGGCAGGATTGACATTGTATCAGCTGTACACTGATGTATACTTGAAGCTTCTCCACAGATGTAAGACTTAATTGATTCCACCAGTAGTTCAAATTGCATTGCATTTGTAACCTTTGTAATTAAGGAAAATATATGTTAGTTTTTTCCAAGGGCTGCATATATAAGAACACTAGGTTGATTGTGTATCACTCTTTCACAATGTAATACAGATATTTTAATAGTAAATAAAAGCTCCTAACAAGCTATTATACAGCATAACATGTATTTCTGTCAGTGTCATATTGTGGGATGATTTATGTGTGTCTCTTGTGTTTTGTACAATGTATTGGAATATATTCAAATAGATGTAAGCCATCTTGAATATCACATTCATACTCTGTGCCAAATGGCAAGGTCATCAATCTTGAATCCCGCTAATTTCAATGTGTCAGAGATATTTATATATTATCATAGAAAGCATTATTTTTTTCAAGAAATGTTAAGTATACATTTATGTGTATACTTGAAGCTTCATACATATAACACGATTGGAACTAATTAAGGATAATGTGTTTAACATATTTTTCAAATTTCTCAAAAGTATTAGATGCCATATAGCTGAATGTTGTAATATTACAAATTACTCATAAAAACGAGTGTGTAACGTAAAAAGAAAAACAAATGAGCTTACATTTCAGGTTCAAACGACCTTACTTCACCATCCAATTATCCCAAATTAGTTCCAATCGTGTCATATGTTTAAGTGATGAAAATAGTAAACACTTAATGAACACTGGAATTTCACGTGATTGATTTTGCAACATGTCAAAGTGAAGTGTGAACATTAACTGTGACATCGATATTTATGATTGGATGTACCATTTTATTCATAATTCATACCTATATGGTCAAAGCCACGCCTTAAAATGTTTAAAGGCACATTATAAGACAATTCAACGAACATTTGAAAGAGGAACACAGCGGAACCAAGACATTTAGATTATTACAGAAGCGTATCTTGGGCGATGGCAACTGTCAAGCTTATATCTACCGAAAAATAAAGTCTATATAGCACTAGCGAACTCTCAACGTCTCATGATTCCCAGTACTTCTCAGAATGTCAAGACGAGTAAACGAGATACACAATAAAAACATATAGGCCTAGAATCAAAATATTCTCAGACCCGGCGTGAGGAGACATGAATTGAATGTAAGTTAATCTAGTACCGTCCGGTATCGATATAAGAATCCCGAAATTGCCGATATTTATCGAGTAAATGTCGCGGATTTCTCAGACCCGGGCGGTCGAGATAAGAGATCTTTGTGTAGTACAGTCTTATCGATATTAGAGTCCCGAAATCACTAACATTTGGCTTGTTAATACCGGCTATTTTAGGCTGACTCATGAGCCTGTCGATATATGATCCACATTGTGTAGTGTCGTCGTGTATCGTTATTAGTGTCCGAAATCCCTTAAAAACAATGTTGCTCGAAATGTGCAGAGCATGACTTGGCATCTTTGATAGTTTTTAACATTTTCAGCTCACATGTTGACACCCGTGGGCTAATGTCGCAGCGATGTGTCTGTCGGGCTCGACATTTTTACTAAGGGGTTGACTATTTGATATCCTGGGGGGTTTGGAAGATATTCGAAAAAAAAAATCCCAGCAGATACAAGGGAAAAAAATTCTGCCGTAGATGACTTATAAAAAAATGGCAAGCTAATGTGAAAGAAAAACAATCTATCACAGTATCAGCAGGAAACTTTCGGGATATAACTTTTTCAGTTCCATGCACCCCTCTTTTCTTTCCAAAAGCCTCTTGAAATATTAATTTTCAGTTACATTTGGCTTTTTGAATTGTTCACTGATTCTAGATAAGTGAACACACTCTGTAGATACATGCATTTCATCTCTTGTATCTTGACCAATAAATAATTTTGTTCTCTAGTATGATTGTGACATGGAGGGATTGCACTGACAAGTCAAATGACAGAATTTCAGAAAATGTTAAAAGAAAACTGTCATCGTCAAGTATTATAATCCGTGGCACATTTCTTCCAACCAATAAACCACTTTGCATTTTCAAAAAAGAAAATCAAAATGTAACTAATTTTCAATTTTCAAATGGGTTTATCACCTTGATTATAAATTTTACGGCCTATTTCTAAATTTAAAATCTTTGGGCTGAGATTGAAATACGGGAAACAGGTATGTATACCGTATATGCATAGGTGTCAGGGCTCGAAATTAGCGGTAGTCTCGCGTCCACAGCCTACCAACTTTTCCCTGGGGCTACCAAACTCCATGAATTGCACGGCTCGAAATAAACGTTTTCCCCTGGGAGTGCACTTGGGCTACCATTTTCTGAAGTTGGTAACCAAGTGACAATGGCTGGTAGCCCATGCATATTTTAGTTCAGGGATATTGTTATTCATTAACCAGACAAGAAAAAGCAATGTTGCAAGATTCTGCCCATGAAGCGAATTTCTAGTCATTTATCATTGGCTGCAAAATACTTCCGTTTTCTGTTAAGCATTTTTGGACATGCAAACAGGGATATCAAGGATAGCTGTACTGATCAGTTTGTAACCCCCCCTCCCAAAAAAGCCATGACGCGCCGGTTCTGAAATGACGCACGCGGTGACCAGCTGGCAGAAACGATCTTTATTTTTTTGGCCTAATGGACAACAGTGATACTCAAAAGCTTGGTGATCTACTGACAACTTTTCATTCTCAGAGTTAAATGAAAATTTTGATAGTCATCATGACAACGACAACGACTTTCTCAGCACGTCTAGACTAGATATACTGTAGCAGTGCTAAAATAGACCATTGGCTTCCTGTAGGGAGGAGACATATTGTCTGTGATTGATACATTATGATCACAATGCAATGAGAATGCGTTTTCATTGACCATCACTCCCAGTGCCTGTCATTCAAGTAAGTCAGTTCAGATATAGGAAATTGCACGCTAAGTACTGACTGAATTTCATGTCCCGGCCCTTGGTAGTCCGTATGGGCTACCATTTCATGGATTTTGGTATCCCCTGGGAAAAGTTGGTAGTCTGTGGACGCGGGACTATCGCTAATTTCCAGCCCTGAAACGGTATCCCATAGTGGGCTACCAGGGGAAAACATTAATTTTGAGCCGTGGGTGTGTATACTGAGAATGGAACTTTGCGCCCATTCAAATTCTCTCTGACAAACTATATTTCCCACAAAGCACATTTCCGTTTTTTCAATTTCCAATACCAAATATCCAATGTTCATTTGGGGCTTAGCCCAGAGTATCTTTTCATTACTATGGCGGAAATAACTGTATCGAATTGATATTAAGGTGTAACATTTATCTCAGTGTGACCAAATATACTGGGGGAGGGCTTGGTTATGATAATTAGCACAAGACACTTTTAAAACTAGCGGGAATGAGGGACTGGTCAGATCTTTGGCCTAGAAGACTGGTGGATTCATGGGGTCTCCTTGTTTTTTTTTACATCGGTGATGGGGTCATCTATTTTGAAATGCCCAATTGGGGGTCAGTGTTTTTTAAATTTTGACGTGGGCTCATACTTGCCTAAAATGCATCAAATGCATCGTGCTAGCCATGAATTGCATCATTAAGCTTCATACCCTGTTTTTGACTTTGGTGATACGGGGTCACCATGTTTTTGAAATGCCCAATCGGGGGGAGGGTGGGTCAGTGTGTTTTTGAATTTCGACACGGCTCATACTTGCATAAAATGCATTGTGCCTGCCACAAATTAAATTATTCAGTTGCATTTTTCGGCTCGCCCTTCGGTCGCGTAACTTTAATGATAATAAGACATATTTTTCAGAGCCGCGATATATATATATATATATATATATATATATATATATATATATATTTACATATATATACTGAACACTGGATTATTCAATTTATATTCCACTTTTTGTCTTACCTTTGTCGCGCGCAGGGGGTCACCCTGTTTTCGAAAGTTGGAATGGGGGTCATTCTGTTTTCGAAAGTTTGAATAGGGGGACCAGGCCCTTCTGTAAAAGTCCGTTGATGTATGACAAACAGATTGATTTTGCAACATCGCTGAATTAAAAAATTCTTTGAGGGGAAGAATGACCCCCCCCCAAAAAAAATAAATAAAAAAAACTGCCAGGATTCACAAGGGAAAAAAATCCAGCGGAACATGTGGAAAAAAATGCCTTTGCCTCCCCCCAAAAAAATCTTTCAGACCCCCAAGGATATCAAATGGTCCACCCCTAAATGCTTCGAGTAACGGGAGGGTCACTGATTTTCATGCACGGATAGGGGATGGTCACTAATTTATTGTGCAACAAATTTTGAAGGACCACTATTTATTTATTTTTTTATTTTTATTTATTTGGCTTTATTTAATGAGGGTAGCCTGGTAAACTCTAGAGAGAGTTTATCTCCCCCAGGGCCCTCGACATTACAACAAATATATACACAACCACAAAAACAATTTTCAAGAGTGAAAATACAAATAACCACATATAACAACTGCCACATTTAACAGGAAAAGCATAAAAAAAATTAAAATTCTGCCCAATATTGTTTTAAATAATTTCTTTTAAAAGAGACAAGTGTCTCAGAAGATTTGACTTCTGTTTTCAACTTATTCCATTCCATAGCTCCCTGTACTGACCATGTGTTTTTAAAAACATTCAATTTGGCTCTAGGGATATCAAGCTTATTTTAGGAGCTAGCTCTGGTCACACGGCTATGACACTGACTGACATATTGGAACATTTCCGTCATATACAATGGGGCTATACCTTTCAAGGATTTAAAAACTAAACACATA
>LD352058.1:37048-48738 GCA_001465055.1 Ptychodera flava | reverse complement strand
AGTGAAAATTGTTACGGAGAAACTTACTTATATGATCGTATGTAGCTGTCGCCCCAGCACAAAGCTGAAGGAGCGACAAATAACAGGGGCACCACCCATCCAAGTATGACGTAAAAGGCCCTGTAAGACAAATATTACAATTTGGTTCACAAAAAGCGGCAGAGATCTACTTTACAAGGGTGGATTATAAAGTAGAAACAAATAAGGTGCTGTGTTTATAGTTTTAGAAACCAACGCTCGGTATTCTCGACTGGTACGGTCTGTATACAACTTTTTAATAAGAGCCAGAATATTGAAGTAGGAAAAATATTCTGCCATCAGCCATGTCGCACTAAAGTGTTGAATATAATACTGTGCACAAACCAAAGAGATCTGTAAATTTATTTATGCTTAATTAAATTAAGTAGACGTCCATGAAGACGATGAATGATTGCCTTACAAATGTATCCTATTTACCAAGGCAGAGATGACGGATATCTAAGTTACAGTCAAATATAAAAAAACGACTGATGTAAGTCAGGTAGTATGTGGTTGATTGTTACGACCAAGTTCAATTGGCATCTGTACAATTTGTGATATATACTCACTTCGTGTAGGTATTCTTATGCACGCAATACCGGAGTTTGAGGTAATGCTGCAGACAAAAGTTGAAAACCCAGGCGCAGCAACTGACCAGAATGTAGTGATAGAGGATGGCCGATATTCGGCAAGAAGCCTGAAAATGAACAAAAGACAATGAGACATGCATATCGTAACAACCCAATTTTAATTGTGGTTGAAAAATGTTTCTATGTTTGATGCAAAAGAGAAAGAGTAAATTATGAATAGTTTGCTAAATTTGAATTTGATATAAACAACCAATTTTCAATGGTGTAATGACTATCGTTATATAATAATTACCTTTTTTATGATTCTTTGCTAACGATCTCAATATCCCCAAGGATTACAACCCTTTTCAGAATTAGAGCGCGAAGCCACTGCAGTGAACTGCAATAAAACTGCTTACACTAATTAGTTTCAGCTGTAGCCTTGGCCACTTTGGTGTTGAACAAGGCTACTTGATAAAGTCCAAAAAGTCTGCTTGTACAAAGGCAAAACTAGCTCTGTCTGAGGCTGGAGTTGTAAATGAGAGTTTACGATTGGCACCCTGTGTTCAAGATTAAGATACAATGTAACATTACCATGCACTGGTCTATGTACAAATCTTTTTTATTTCAACTTCCCCAGACAAACTGTCTGCATGGGACATACAATGTTGTCGACTTTGCTAGCTGGCTACAGCTGAAACTAATTAGTGTGAGCAGTTTTATTGCAGTTCACTGCAGTGGCTTCGCGCTCTTATTCTGAAAAGGGTTGTAAATTGTATTCTTTATATTTCATGATGAACTTGCAGTCCTATACACTGTAATATTGACTACGAGAGTGGTGTAATTTTAAGATATGTACTCTTAGTGGTTTATAATTACCGTTTCCTTTTTCACGCTAACAGCCAATAAAACAATAACGAAATACAATGAAAGAGCCAGGGAAACATTTGCACAGACAAAATAGTGATCAGTTGTTATCCTAGAAGTTAAAAGAGGAGAGAATATCATTAACTTATGTCATTTTTGACAAACGTAAATGTTAAGCAAATACATGAAATCATTCTTGTTATGGCTTGCATTAATGAATGCATACACATACATACATACAAACATACAAACATACATACATACATACATACATACATACATACATACATACATACATACATACATACATACATAATGAAAAACGATTAGAGAAACGGAGCTGATCTCGTTACCTCCTTAGGCAGAGTGCCACAAATGTGAACACTGACAAGAATGCCGCCAAACCGTTCGCTATCGAAACGATTGTCCTCAAGGCAGAAATCAGGAAAGCCTAATGGAAGGTGAAAGTGAACAAAATGTTAAATGATCTCAAATTTTAAACGTCGGATGTTTCACGCTATAGGCTGCAATGAAAAGTATTTTCCGCACTTCATATGGATGACATATATCAGCGATATGGAGCAATATAACATGCCCGCCCCCGAAAAGAAAATATGGTCTCTAGAAGTAGAATGTCGTCTACCACAAGTTTTTAAAAAGTTACTCTTTACCGTAGGTCTTTTACCCATGGTCATGACAAGTGCCACACTTCCGGTATGATTGCATTTGCACTCAGTGACACCAGCAGTAGTGTTGCCCATTTTCTTGCAGTTCGTAGTGTCCCACACACTGAAGAAGATACAGAGTATAGAGACCATGATGTTTACTAAAATAGTATCATGGGCAATTTCACTGCTTTGCTTATCTCGATGATAGCGTTTACACATGGTTATGCCACAATTGCCGTTTAATTCAGGAAATTACCTCCCGGGTTACCGGTGGGTTTCTGAGTCTTCGTTTAAAGACAACACGATTGGAACAAATTTGGGATAATTGGATCTTCATATTTTTCAGTTTTCTCAAAAGCGTTAGGTTCCGTATAGCTGAACAGGCAATATTAAAAATTACTCATAAAACCAAGTGTGTAACTTAGAAAGAAAAGTAGATGAGGTTACATTTGCAGATTATCCCAAATTAGTTAAAATCGTGTTAGATATGATTGAGTTCAAAGACGACTTTGAATAGTACCTTTACAAATAGTGTGATACACTTTGCAGCGATGCGAGTATAAGAGAGAGAGAGAGAGAGAGAGAGAGAGAGAGAGAGAGAGAGAGAGAGAGAGAGATGTTTTCTTATCTGTCGTTACGTGTTTCTGTCAGAAGTAATACAATGTAAATTTTGCAGAACCTACGCTGTAGGGTCGCCGTACACCATTGAGAGACATTTGGCATTGTACCCGAGCTAAAATACAAAAAACATTGTTTTAATATCATAAGATACATTTTCTTCAAGTTTTAGAGGTTATAATATAAGCTTTAAAAAAGCACAGCGCTCTTTTCGTTTTGTGGTAACCGTCTCAAAGCGATTTCTGACTAGCAGACACTCGAAGAAGAACAACAGAAAGGAAGTAGATTTTCTGGTTCAGTAGGATACTTATTTTTGTCGTTGTTTGAATTCAACATGATATTTAACCTCAAACTTTGAATAAAATATGGACGTCTTAGCTTAAGTGAACTACATATTAACGACAAGAGTGATATTTAGTGGACAGAGAGTTTAGCGTTAATCGCCTGTAAAATGGAGACTCATTAAGGTTAAGAATATATCACCATACGTATCCAAAGCCCTTATAAGTTTATATCCACTATTATCCACTTTGCCCGATCGCAGTGATTTGATGATGATAATAACATACCTCTCTGTGGTATAACACGAAGGTAAGTGGTTCTTGAAGCCTTGTTCTACGCATGCCCTCTTTGCCATCATAGATGTTGACGGAAATAACCGGGGAGTTTACTCTCTCTACTTTCTTTGTAGCCGTGATTGAACGTACCCACTGCCTCCTAAGTCTACAAAAAACGAGACAGATTGAAACAAAAACCAAACAGCAACGTCATTAGTCTTCGTATTCACCAAAACAATTCTGGATACCATGGTATGTCTTAGCGCCGCTTTTCTCTCTTAATTTTAATGCAAACCATGTGTACATCATACTTGTTGTTATCATGTAGCAACTATTTCAATATGTGTCTGGTATGAAATCAATTTATACGAAATAGTGACAGAAATGAGCGCATACAGTTGTAAAGTACTGTGTTGTGATCGAGCCATAGCTCAACGTTTTAAACGAAAGTACTTACTCATTCTTGATATCAGGCGGAATTATGTTAGCCGGATTCTTGTACGTGAACATGATGACTGTTGCGTCGCCTAATGATTAGAAAACTCATGTTGTTATCACGTGTCACAAGAAGTTGTGTTTATATTTTTCCTTACGATCATCGAGCCTTTTCCTTATTCTATGTCAAGCAGTTGTAAAGACAGTCTCCGTTCATTTAACTATTGTTAATTCGTTACATAACTAAATATTGTCCTGGTGTATCTTGACGACCTCTTTTTGTTGTCCATTCTGTCAACAACTATGTCTGCCATAGCGGTAGAGAAACATCATGAGCTTTAAAATGACCCCATAAGTGGTATGTCAGAAAAGAATTGTAGGAGTTTGAGAGTCCGAATATCCGTCCCCGAGGCGCGTTCTACCTTACGTCGAAATTCTCATTCACGAGTTGCTAAACAGTTTCAAACACTTTCTTCCATGGAACATTGAAGTCTATGCTCTGTATTCCTATTTAATTGTATTGTTTCTTAGGCTGATAATTATCGAAAATGCGTAACCTGTAATATTTTGAATGACTATTTTAGAACTCGTATATCACACGAGATTATATTAGTTATAAATATGATGTGATGAATATCTTGTGTACAATCTAATTACTTGAATTTTCTGTCATTACGCGCCATGGTATCATGACCTTGCTACCGCCTTCGTCAGCTTTGTACCAGACATTTGCGGATGTCTTGTAACGGGCTGAATTCTCTTTGCTCGGAAACACCAGATCGCTACTTGTAGATTTCACGACACTTGCTTCGAATCCTTGAAGAAAAAAGTGTACAGCAATTAAAACGTGCTTGTAGGCGAAGGATTTTTTGTTATGGGCGAAGTATACTTATTAAATATGAAGAATTGACTGTTTGCCCTATCTTAACTTTAAGTTTGTTCATCATTCAGGGATATTCCTTTAGATGTTTTTCGTATCATTAATTCAGCTTCTAAACATTATAATTAACTGTAGAATTTATGTAAACAGGATATTGTTTATCCTAAAGTATTAAAGCTCTATCTTCCGCTTTCAACGTTTGTGCACAGATAGTAGAAGCTTCTAATTTCGATGATTCGTGATGGTTTGAACTATACGGTGAATTTGGATATATCAAATTTACATTAGGGCTTGATTGAAATTAACTTAAAAGCTAACTAGTGTAATAAACCATTTGGAATTTACAGTTGTAGCTATTTTGTTGTGTTTAAACCAAAGTTTACATCTTACGGACAAGAAGCCTAATTTTGGTTCACATGACTACGCCAGAGAAAAATCATACATACAGTATATTTGTTTTATCTACGGCTGTGTAAAAATATATTATAATCTGATGACCGAACAAAAAAAGCTATGCATATTTAGAGGACCAAGTGCAGAACCTACCGATATTCTTGCTTGGTTGTCTTATGTTGACGTTGTACTCTTTGACGTAACCGTGAACATCGTCGCCAAATTCTTCTAAAGCCTCGAATAATGTGATAGAACCAGCATGTGCACCATGAGACTGTAGATCACAAGGTTCAACAGACGTTGAATGTTGTTGAAGTTGAATGAATTGCTTCAATAGTGGTAATAATCCTCGATCAGTATCGTTTTAATAATTAAAACACGACAGTCCTCTTCATCCATTACTTTGTACTATTTATGCTTATAGTGCTTATGAGGTATCTACGTCTGAATGTCTTCAAAGATACATCATAAAAAGGTGGTTTATCTCTTAATTAGTTACTGAATTGACTTTTTCCGACACTGTTGCATTAAAGCAGTTGAAAGGGTCTCACCTCATGAATTTGAGACCACTTTTGCTCTCTGTTGCTGTCCAACAACTTGCTTGCCAGTTCAATCACTGACTATAAAATCGTATAGAGACAAGTATGTTTGATTAGAAAAGGTATGTAGTGATTTATTTATTGATGTACTATACATAACTCAAGAAAACAAATTAGTATTCAGTATTTCGGAATTTAGAAGAGTATCTCAAATAACTGTATTATTGATGTTGGATTGGCCTTCAACTAGTGCCTTCGATATGACATGGATTTCAAAGCAAACGTTTCGGCGGAAAAGTGAAAATAAACTGACCATTAAATTAGAAATATTCAAGCAAAAAGATGAGAAGAATTTGTTCTCTGAGAATCTTCACGCAAATTTGACAGGTATTGTCCAAGGGCTTTAATATACTAAAATATTTATATAACATTGATTTTTGGAAACTAAAGTCATCTCCTATAACCTTTAGCCTACGATTGCAAACTATAGCAAAGAAATGTGATTCATGGGTACCTAAGTAATCGATATAGATGGAGGTGATTAATTTGCCGAGAGAAGACATATGAAAATGTTTAATTTCATCGAAGATTTCTTGGCAAAGCGATGACATTTTTACCTTTATGTATTCCATCTTCTCGTTATATCCACCCGGTAGTGAGAGTGGATCATTGTTGATAATGTCAGACATCATGTTCATGGAAAGCAACATGTCCCCTGCGAAGTCCTCACCAAGCTTTGCAGTGACATTCATAATTACCTGGGTTGCTTCAGATGAGTCATAATTGTCCTTCATCTGAATTTAAAATGAGTGATACCAGAAATATGAAATAATGGTAAATCTTTACAACATAGGATGTAGTAGCAAGATTGAAAAATTGACATTGATGTAGCAATGTACCGTCCTACGTTTCCTTCACAGAAACAATAATAAACAGACCTAATGTCATATAATTGAAAGAGAGACTGCCATATAATAAATAGAAGTTATACTGCTAGTTCAAGTTTCAATAGAGCCGTGTTGATCTTGACTAAATCTTGTGAATATTGTTGAGAGTAGTACACTGTAGATCAACCTTTTTAGTATGACATTAACTTTCGGAGACAACAGTCTCCTTCATCAGATGTACTTGCAAAATGGACAAAGAAGCAAAAGGCCAAATGCATCGTGGGTAATGGACAATACCTAAAGGAGGTGTCAATGTAAAACAAAGAGTTTGAGCAAAGGTGTAAAAACACTGTTGAATGAGGACAATGGTTGGAACAACTGGGGCAAAATACAGCCAACATAGTTATTTGTAATGTGTTAAAAATCCGTAATCTCGATCGAGTCCTTCTTTGACACAGTCGAAATGTTGTATGATTTTGAGTTCTTCAGTCTCTCTGCGGATGGTGCTTTTACTACGAATCTTTCTAAATACAGCCACATGGAAATCATTGATAGAATGTCCGGCCAGGTTAAAGTGTTCGGCAACAGGTTTATATGTTTTGTTGCTCTGTATATCGAACTTGTGATTGTTGATGCGTTTCCGCAGTGGCTGTCGTGTTTTGCCAATGTATACAGCGGAAGGACATCTTATACAGGTGATAGCATAGATGACGTTACTGGAGTCACAGTTATATGATCCTTTGATGTTGGAATTCTTCTGATTGGGTCCGATTACAGTGGTGGCGGTATTGATGAGAGGGCACAGTTTGCATCTTACTTTATTACAGAGTTTTGTTCCATGGGATTGGATGGTCATAGGAAGTTTACTGGTGACAATGCATTGTTTGAGGTTAGGAGGCTGCCTATAAGCTACGATCCGTTTTTCCGGGAAGACTTCTCGGAGTAGTGTGTCCTCTCGTATGATTGGGTGGAGTTCATTGACTGTTTTGTTGACTTTTGTCAACCTAAAGAAGCACCTTGCACAGGTACAGTCAGACATCATGTTCCTGTCAAAATGCCGTAAATACACCGTCATACCTAAAGGCCTGGTTGTCAAAAACCCGTTAAAGAACACCTTTAACACAGCCTATTCAGAGAAACTGTGTAGAAAATTTTCAGAGAAAATCCGTAACCACCTGATCAGTGTTTTGTACAGTAAACAAGGGAAGTTAAACAGCCAAGTAGCAGACCTCACTGACCGCCTAAATAATCATCCTTCAATATCGGTCAACGAATTGGAAACTATTAAACGTTCAACAAATAATGCATACCACCAACATCTACACAAGTTAAAGGTGACCAAGGATAAGAAATTCTCTAGCCTTATTCAAACTACCGGACATAACCATCACAATCAACCTGGTAGCCATCAACCCGACAACATTGTGAACCTGTCAAACCTCTCATTATCACCAGTAGAAAGATCCGTGCTATCTCATGGTCTTAAATTTTGCCCTACCAAACAACTTGATAAAACAGAACTTTGCGGTGACATCGAGAGCTTCTTCAGACGTCTCCGGCTTAAGGAATATTTCCACAAACCGAATTCAGATGAATCATCATCAGGCCATACAACCACGCTACCACAAAACCCATCATGTAAATCTCAAGACTCAATTTGGACACCACCAGAAGGTCGCAACTCTAAGCTTGACCTTTACATCAACTGTTTCAGAAACCGAGTCCGTTCTGAAATAATTAATACACAATGTAAACCCCACTACAATCTAAGTCGTGCAGAGCGTAATGCTGTGAATTCTCTCAGAACAAACCAGACCATTGTCATTAAACAAGCTGACAAGGGTGGTGCCACAGTCATTATGAACAAGTCTGATTACTTACGTGAAGCAGTAAGGCAACTGTCTGATACAAAGTTCTACACCAAACTTCAGAGTGACCCGACCATGCAGTACAAAAGTGAGTTGAAATCTGTTATCCGCACATTTCCTGATAACATCCGGGAAGACACTGTCAGTCTAATACCTCAAGATCCTCGCCCAGGAACTTTCTATCTCCTACCGAAGATACACAAACCGGGCAATCCAGGACGCCCTATTATATGGGGCATTGGCACCATAACGGAGGGGATTTCCGGCTATATTGACACCACTTTGTGACCATATACCATCACTACACCTAGCTACATACAAGATACCACCGATCTCCTACGCAAATTACACGATATTGACAGTTTGCCTGATAATACAATACTGGTCACCCTTGATGTTGAGTCGCTATATACGAATATTCCACACGCTGATGGACTTCAAGCTATCAGAGATATAATATCTGATGGAGAAAAGGCCACATACACCTATAAACTAGCTGAATTTGTACTCACTCACAACTACTTTGAATTCAATGGTTCCTTTTATTTGCAGACAAACGGTACAGCGATGGGCACACGGATGGCGCCACAATACGCGAATATATTCATGGCAACCTTCGAAAAAAATTTCCTCAGCACCTACCCCCTCAAACCACGTCTGTACGTCCGTTTCATTGATGACGTGTTCTTAATTTGGACCCATGGCCTGGATTCGTTGAAGAAATTTTACAGTGATTTCAATTCGTTCCACCATTCCATCAACTTCATCATGTTTTACTCCGAAATTCAGGTTAACTTTCTTGACACTCCTATAACAGTTCGTGATGGCCGCTTAATAACAAGTGTTTACAGCAAACCCACAGACACTCACAGCTATCTTCGACCAGCAAGCTCCCACCCCAGACATGTCTTCTGTTCAATTATATATAGCCAGGCAATACGTTACTGCAGAATCTGCTCTGAGAATTGTTACCGTGACGAACAACTTGGTCAGCTTCGCCAAACATTTCTCGCCTTAAATTATAATCCTATTGCAGTTGATGAACAGATCAACCGGGCCAGCAATATCGATCGCAACGACCTCCTTCAATACAGGCAGAAGAAAGACTTAAACAGAATCCCACTGGTTGTAACTTAGAGTACACAACTGGAGAAACTGAACAAAAGTTGACAAAAGTCAACAAAATAGTCAATGAACTCCACCCAATCATACAAGAGGACACACTACTCCGAGAAGTCTTCCCGGAAAAACTGATCGTAGCTTATAGGCAGCCTCCTAACCTCAAACAACGCATTGTCACCAGTAAACTTCCTATGACCATCCAATCCCATGGAACAAAACCCTGTAATAAAGTAAGATGCAAACTGTGCCCTCTCATCAATACCGCCACCACTGTAGTCGGACCCGATCAGAAGAATTTCAACATCAAAGGATCATATAACTGTGACTCCAGTAACGTCATCTATGCTATCACCTGTATAAGATGTCCTTCCGCTGTATACATTGGCCGAACGCGACAGCCACTGCGGAAATGCAACAACAATCACAAGTTCGATATACAGAGCAACAAAACATATAAACCTGTTGCCGAACACTTTAACCTGGCCGGACATTCTATCAATGATTTCCATGTGGCTGTATTTAGAAAGATTCGTAGTAAAAGCACCATCTGCAGAGAGACTGAAGAACTCAAAATCATACAACATTTCGACTGTGTCAAAGAAGGACTCGATCGAGATTACGGATTTTTAACACATTACAAATAACTATGTTGGCTGTATTTTGCCCCAGTTGTTCCAACCATTGTCCTCATTCAACAGTGTTTTTACACCTTTGCTCAAACTCTTTGTTTTACATTGACACCTCCTTTAGGCATTGTCCATTACCCACGATGCATTTGGCCTTTTGCTTCTTTGTCCATTTTGCAAGTACATCTGATGAAGGAGACTGTTGTCTCCGAAAGCTAATGTCATACTAAAAAGGTTGATCTACAGTGTACTACCCTCAACAATATTCACAAGACTGCTAGTTCAGAAAACCTGCCTCATACAGCGATATGTCAAACTAGGACATTTGCAGACAGTGAGCGAGATCTACACACCGAACCTATCCTGTATGCATCTGCGGACAGACATGCAGCGTTCCATATAATCTGACTCGGTTTGATATGATCAACTTGTAAGTTCGCAACACATAACCTGAAAAATATCGGGATATTGCCCATACTGTGGTGAGTTTTCTAATTAAATTAAAGGCCCTTTTTCTGGCCATATCTGTTGCTTCACAAACAATATTGCATTACTCCGACAAAGTAAACAAATTGCTTATGTGCACTGATGCGCGTTTCATGTTTATCCAACATACACAAAGATGAAATCAGAGAACACAAACCCTGTCATTGAGTTCAACGAGATCTTCTGATTTGCATTCTGTTGTGTAAACTGGCAACCATTCAGCATTCTCATCACACAATCGCACCATTTTACCTTTAAGAAAAACAACAGAAGCTGAAATGGTAAACAATTCGTAAATGACTTCATATTAATCTGATAAATATCTTATTGTCACAAGAAGCACTGAGCAGTGTCAAGTTAATCAAAAGCTCATTTGCATATTCAAAGAAGATTTGTAATTAGTCGTATAACTCCGAAATATGCACCAAATTTGATGATATCTGCTGCATATACTAATCCGACAGGTATCTGACTGTGTTGTGAAGCATTTAGTAGTGTGAAGTTAATTAAGGGTTCGTTTGTATATTTAATGAACTTCGTAATTAGTGATATAACTCTAAAATTACGGCATCAAATTTATGACACCTGCTACATATATTGATCTGATAAATATCTTGTTGTGTTTTGAAGCACTGAGCAATGTCAAGTTAATTAATGGTTCATTTGCATATTTAATGAACTTTGTAATTAGTGATATTACCCCGAAATTGCAGCATTAAGTTTGATGAAACGTGGTAAAGATGTTGATCTGATAGATATCTAATTTTCCAATAAAGCGCTGAGCAGTGCCAAGTTATTAAAAAGCTCATTTGCATATTAAATGAAGATTTGTAATTAATGATTTAACTCGGAAAGTACTGTACTAAAGTTGATAAAAACCTACTGTATATAATGATCTGAGAGATATCTGATTGTTTTTTAAACCGTACTTCTATTTGATGAATCTGTTGTAAACCACGTGGGCACATTTAGTTCACATCTGGTTATAAATTGTTTATTTTCATATTGAATGAAGATTTGTAATTAGTAATTTAACTCGGAAAGTACTGTACTAAAGTTGATGAAACCTACTGTATATAATGGTCTGAGAGATATCTGATTGTTTTTTAAACCGTACTTCTATTTGATGAATCTGTTGTAAACCACGTGGGCACATT
>LD352058.1:14487-31933 GCA_001465055.1 Ptychodera flava | reverse complement strand
TATATATATATGTACCTGTTGAGCGGTCTGGACAGGATACCCAGTCTGAACTGCAGTTTGATGGCGTCGCTGTCCAGTAGGTTTCTGTGGTTGGATCAGCTCCTTCGCCACACATCTTTGTTTTCATGACTACCGAAACAATTGTTGAGACAAGTTCAAGACATGAAAAGCTAGGAAATATGTAAACTTACTAAAGGTTTGACAGAAAGTAAGTCCAGAAACATTTGCAAGATACAATTTCAATGTAAATGTTGTTTAGCGGTTCCCCGTAATTCAGATCCTTTACTGTTGAGTTTTTCTTCGTTTTGCGTGTAAATATTATTCTGAATTCATGTCAAAACAGCATCTCTTCACACACATAAGCTAGACACGCAGACGGACACATAGATAATGAGCATTTCATTGGTTTTACTTGTCTGTTTAAAATAACCTTGTTCTTTGCATAGAAATTTTCAGGTAACAAATATTTCTTACCGTTTTTTTCGCACTGTCGCGTCATCAACGATAAAGGCACACACAAAGGTAATGTGGGTTGTAAGAGAACAAACTCATCTTTGCATGTACATTGGTAACTACCTACGACGTTTATGCATTGTCTGTTTGTCGTATAAGGGGAACAAATATCTTTATTCTCGGCACATTCATTTATATCTGTAATGATAACGAAATATATTTCAGGTTACAGTTGCAGTGTGTGCACATTATTACTTATTTGTGTAACTTGATGAAAACTGGATCTTCAACATCTCATTCTGCTGCTTTAAGCACGGCAACGTGGCAAAATTTTCAGTTTGTTGGTTTTTACACACTCTTTCTATGCGATAGTATCATAATTCATATTCAGAAGTGATTTAAAGCATAAAGGGCAATTCAAAGCTTTTTAAAATATGCTAATAAGATTGTTATTGTTGTCTGTGTGAGTGTTATGAGAGTGGCAATCTACAGCAGTACGTATCAGAGTACATGTAATTTGAAGCTCTCTCCATTACTTAACGTGGTGTTCCATAAAAGCATTTCCAAAAGAGCCAATATGCTCATGTCACCCTCTGTATTTAGAGTGTGCTTGTGTAACAAAACTTATGTAATCAATTATGACAAAATGACTGTTTGTTTCCACCTTTGATTACCATGTTACATAATCGCAATGTTAAAGGAATATACGTAGTGAAATCCTGCCAAATAATTTGCTCACATCGAAGAAAAATTGTCTTAAATATTGACATTTGATGTTACTCTCGCGCAAAACTTGAACAAAAACATACGAGAGAAGAAAGAATAATAGTTTTAAACATGTTCCAATTTGCACAAACTATACAACCAATTGTAATTTTTTAAATTTCTTTCTTCAGTAAAAGTTGTTCCTTGTGTACTTTAGGCACACATTATAACAACGGCTCAAGACATCATAATAATTTGCGAATAATTATTTATTGAAATTGTACTGTGATGTGAGCAAATTAAACACGTGCGCATGCGTATTTGCTATATGACGTTCTGCCATCTTTGTTTTTGTTGGAGTTTGAGATAGCTCCGTATTTACTTTTTTATCTGAGTCATCTATCATTGTCAGATGCCATCAGAGTTTAATCGATATGCAGATATCTTTGGTAAGATGTTGAAGTTTTATCTGATGTGATTTTGTCAGTTGTTTCCAAGTTTTTTCTGAGATATTTACAATTTTCCGTACTGTAGTATTTGCATTAGTGAACTGCCATAGAAATACATAGCGTTTCCCAAACCATGTGACTTTGTATACATCGCTGCTATGAGACTTATTCAAACTTTTCTAGTTATTGTTTCAGAGTATTTCAGAGTTTACTGCTAGGTTGGTTTATCGATTCGCGAAGTTCTTATTGACTCAGAGTACTTTCCAATTCAAGTTTTTATCATGTTTGATGGATTTGAAGAGTTCTATGCAAACTTATAGTTTGAGTGTTACCGCGAGTGCCATAGCTTTACACTGCATTTACCGTTTGCTTTAGGTAAGACAGTCGATTGATTCAGACTAGAGTTGCTGTCAGTCAAAGCCCTACCTGTCACTGTCAGGGTGAGTGTTTGTGAAATGCATTTTTGTATCACATTTTTTACAAGTATTTAACAGTAAAGTTTATTCGTCTGTATGCCTATAGAGGTTATGCTTTACATTTCCATATATACCGTTACTCGCCACTGAGGGCGCACTGTCCTTTGCTTGTCCGTATAGTGCATCTACCTGGTGTTTGAATTGTATTGTAAATTTCCTCTATGAGACTGATATCACTGTTGTGCTAGTGTTTCACACCATGCTATATATTGAAGTGATATTTATACAGAGTTTCTTTCTATTTTTCCTTCAGGTTTATCTTTTAGTCTTATGTCATAAACTACTGTGTTTGTAAACAAACCAATGCTCTGCCTTAGTTTCTGTGGAGTCGGAAATAAAAGAACGTATTGGATTCAGTGATAGTGTCTGTGTCCAATAAATGAGCGTTACAGTACGATGCCATCAAAATAAGTTTGCAATGGGATAAACTCTGATTGTATAAGAAACATTTTCTTCGTGGAGTAGGACGAAATCTGAACTTCTAAGCGAGCTTATACTTTTGATAAATAAAAAGAGTCACTGACCCTCGTATTTTGGAAAAGTAGATGACCACGATCCATTATGGCACATTAGATGATGATCGTCTGCACTAGATCTTAGTCCCGGTCGACCAACTACCAGTAATGAACTCGGCTGGTAGATGTTGACAATGCGGTTTTCAATTTTTCTGCGACAACTTACTGTGGAAAAATTTACAATTTTAATTGTATTTACAAATGTAATGTACTTTTTTCAAAGAAGAAACAGTGGCATCTAGTTGTACAACTTCATAAGATGTAAAATTGGAGATTTTAGAAATATTCTCCCTTAGTTTACTATTCTAAACAATCATCAGTGATGTATTTTTGATCCACTTGTAAAGTTATTTTGCTCAAAATAAAGAGGATATCATGGCATGTTGTCCGTTCAAAGGATTATTGTTTGAGTCTCATTCTTCTGTTAATGGCCATTTCATTGAAAATTCATATAAAGCCTTAATATTCGTGCAATTCGAGCAGCCTTTTTAAATGCCCAGTCTTAAACCGAGATCCTCAGGTCTTTGTTCTCGCATTTAGTTACAGTTTCTCTTAACATTTTATTAGCACTTAGTTTTCTTTTGAAAGGTTTATCGAGTATTCCTTCAAAAGTTACAACAAACAGACATTTTTATCCCCAATCGTACACAACAACCCTGTTAACCACTGCTTTCCTCCGAGTAAGCTTGTACTGAACGATATGGATTGGCAAGCATTATAACTTATTGATTTCACCATTACTCATCATCGCCCAAGGCTGTTTGCTTTATCTTGCATAGAAAATCTTGATAGAACAAGCGAACATGTAATATTTTTGTCAGAGATGGGAGTTTCTTGAACTTTTGGATAACTGATACGATGTAGGACAGTCAGGAAAATAGCGTTCAAAGCACAAGCCAGTGGTTTTGAGCAACGAAATATGGATTATGCCATGGGGGAAACATGTGACCTCACACAACTGTTGCATCTGGAAGGTACGTTGTTAGAGGATACAAACACACAATTAGTTGATGTAGAATGTATCATGCTAGCTCATCCAGCTATGCCCAATCACCTGAAGCTCCATCGACACAGAGTTTTTAAAATGTACTCCAACCATAAACAAATGACCGAGAAAATGGGTAATAATACTACTATTGCCAAACAAATGAGTCAATGTCAGAGTGATCGAGAGAATGCAGTAAAATATTGTTGGTCACATCCAAACAGTAATTACCTTGCAGAATGAAATGTGTAGAAATGTTGGTGAAGTTAGACAGCAAAGAGAAGCCGTGAACTTAAGACCTGATAAAATGGAGGAAACCGTACATGTAGTGACAGCAAGGGTAGAACGGGTCAGAGACAAGATACAGCAGTTGGATAATGCACAACTACAACTTATACAGGAGTTTGCAGGGAAACTTACGAAATTGGAAGAAACTTGTAATGTTAATGGGCTTCAGCATGCATGGAATCCTGAAGCTCAGAGGAAATTTGAGTGTCTTGTAGCACACGTCTAACCCTTTAGTGTATGCCGTCCCCCCAGTAGTAGTTCCAAGTTCACTTTCAAATCAAATTTCCACCCTATATCCAAAAAGTATTCTTAGTTACTAGCCTCGATCAGCACTTGGTAGCTCCATTAGTAACACCAGCAAGCCACGTCAAAGGCAAACTGTCAACTGTATGGGAGGTAAGATTATACCAAGCCCATTTTGATCTTTCACCTTGATGGGAGGTAAACTCATACCAAGTCCAGTTTGAGTTGCTGGCACAGATGAAAAGTTGGAATGAGCAGTATCAAGCACTGTTTTTGGCATCTAATCTCGAGGTAATGCACTGGAAATCTACCAGGACAAAAGCATCAGGTCTTTGTAGCAGGATTATCTGTCAGATATGGTATTCCTCACCAGACTGACCTCTCTCGTGTCTGCTTTAAAAATAGAGTGAGACACAAGGACTATAGCATCTACCTGAGTTAGCAGGCAACATTTAGCGATTGGTACGTTTGGCGTATTCAACCAGGATGACCTGTTACATGATCAGTTTATTACTTCTATGAATGATGTTCAAGTGCAACTACGTCTGAAACAAGCTAAACAAAATACTGTAAGAAGAGCATTAGGCTTAGAATTAGAGTTGGAGTCCTTTTCAGTTGCAAGTAAGACAAGGGGATGCAATATGCACAGTGAGGACCTGACTTGTAGAAGCTCTACTCATAGTCAAAGTGAGTCGAACATGGTAAGGATCATGGTAAGACAGACCAGTCAATCAGGTATTGGTCACATGTTCCAAAAGATAATGGACATGTGCAAAGCTAGACTCAGAGAGCTTGTGTGAAGGATTTAACCATCAAGGGACAAGGAATGTTAGAGTTGTGACCGAGTAGGCTAATTTGCTGGAGATTGCCTCAGAGAAAAGGTTAATTCAAAATCAGCCACACATGTTTCAGGAAAAGAATAAGATCTGGATTTTAAGGGCAGAACTCAGCTGGTACTATTGATAACAACAGTGCACCTGAAAATGTCATTCCCACAGGCAACATGTCTAGATTGAACTTCAAACCCATGGTACACAAACGAGTAGTGTCAAACTGATGTACTCATGCGAGAAAAAGGAAAGATGCCACCGACTATTACACTTGCCATGAATTCTTACATAAAATAATCCTTCAGCGAGTCATCATCCATCAAGGGATTTGGATTATGTATCCAACTTGGTCAAACCGTTATCCAGCACACTGTCTGTGTAGCCGACATTTCTAATGATGTAGCTGAGTTTTTTGCTTAGCACACTAGTGCGCCACACCTGGCATATAAGTATGCACAGGTTGTTGATGAAGTTGTACCCTCTTATACACAAGTTGGGCAGTGATAACCCAGAAGGAGTTCACTTGATTCTGAATGATCATTTATACGAGGGTTACTATTTCGCCTATAGGTTAGGCTGTTGTACCAAGCCGAATAACTAGACTAAAGCAGCATGGTGGCCGAGGATACGTAGATCCTGAAAAGAATTTCAGCTACAACGGTGTTGTTGTTAGGAAGACTCTGGTCGATATTAATGGTGATTGCGACCAAGTTTGGCTTATGAATGTAACTCAGCAAAGGAGAAGACTGAGGAAGGACAGTACACTAGAATCTGTCTCGTCTATCTGCCATGTGGAGACATCAGGTGTGGAGTGTATGTCTGAGGAGGACCCTGTCATTGACGAAACCAATTAAAAATGCAAGACTATATGGAGGATCTATCTTTCCAAAGCTCTGATGGAATTTCCAAGGAAAATGTGATTCTTTAAGGAAATACTCAATGGATTTTCAGGATGTCTCCTCTAGGGCCAACAAAGATGTGGGTAAAACAGGTATTGTGAAGCACACAATGCATACAGCACTCATCTAATAAACGCCAAAACAAGTAGAAAGCAAGCAAAAGCCTTGACAGAGATTTACAAGATGTACACAGATGTGGTTATAGGGCCACGGTAAAGCCCATGGGCACCACTTATTGTGTTTGTAAAAAGGATGGTCAAGAAGATTTTGTGTGTACTACAGGAAGTTAAATGAGATTACCTTGAAAGACTCATACCTACTACCAAGAATTCACACAAAACCTGATTCTCAGGAAGGCTCTTCATGGTTTCGCCTCAGACTCACTGTCAGAGGATGGTGGGTTCGAGACTCTACCATGGAGTTGTGCCCTTGAGCAAGGTACTTCACTCCTCGTTGCTCCATTAGGTAGTGGGGCATTGGTACCCATCCTGTAATTGGTTCGACTGTTTGATGAGTAATAAAACAAAAAAATAAAAAATTAAAAAATTAAAAAACTTCTTGGTTTTGCTCGTATTACCAAAGGTTTGCAGCTTCATGTCGAGAAAAAGCTAGTCAACTGCACCAACTCACATCGAAAGGTCGCATATTGTCTTGGACATCGATTGTGAGACAATATTTAATGTCTTGAGCAGGAGTTGAAGTATCCTGCAGTTCTAGAGTCGGTTTCATCAGTGAGACGGACACCCGACTGTTTACACTGATATGGTGAAGACACGAAAGGGGCAGTTTTCTCACAACTGCAACAGGGCGGAGAGGAACGCAGTAGTATGATTGCTACAGCTATGTGTTGAGTGTAGTGGCCCTGAACGACGATATCGTATTACTTGAAGAGAACAAATTGCTGTTATTAGGGTACATGATCAGTTACATGATTATGACTTCCTCGTCAAGCACCGTGCTGATCCACTGACGGTCTTTCACAAAGGTGATGTGGAGACTCATGAAAATACTGCAACATGTACAAAGAACGTGAATGGAAGAATGAAAAATCATCAGTGCAGGTGTCTGAAGGCAGAGTAGGGCAGGATATCCTTACAGTAAGGAAAGTTTAACCTATGCACGCAGCTTTTGAAGCTAAAATTGAGAAGCATGAGACTTCCCTGAGGACCAACTAAGGTTTCCTAATATTAGACTAGTCCTGTCATGGATCGGTGATTCAAAAGATCGTCCCTTATAAATGTGTTGTGTCCTCATACCGCCCAGTAACTGAAGAATATTGGTTCAAATGGGTTTCCCAAGAATTGCAACGAGGAGTACTCTGTGGCTGATTGGAGAAGCCTAAGGGTGACATCATTCAGCGACATCCAATACTACCAAAACCATACACCAAGAGGTTATTGAGGTGTTGTATTATACCCTGACTGGAGGACACAGGTCAGGAAAGAAAATGTTGACTTTTGTGAGATATCGATTCTGCTGGATAGGATGCCGACATTCTGTAAAACTCTGCTCTTCGAATTGTGAACTGTGTGTTTGTGTAAATATATTTTTATATGTGTGTTTCAAAACGCATCAGCTTTTCTATTCCTCCATTTAGTTTGAATCTATTGTCATATTTGGGCGCCAATCCTACCCCTAGACCAACTGATGATATTCTAAATATTTAAGAGAGATCAAAGTGACTTAGTGCCACCTCTTCAAATTTTACAACAAATGTAGCTCAGTAATCCTTTCACTATATTCCAATAAACGTCAGTGAGGTAAATTTTTGGTGAATTTCTGAATCCTACATTCTTATTTGTAAGATATTCCCGGTTCCAGTTCGGAAAAGAGACACTTAACATTGAAGCAACGCCTACAAAAACCTAGACAGATCCACACAGCAAACAATATCAAACGTACGTTTGAGTGCTGTAGGATCTGAATTGCAGTATTTGAGAATTCGATGGCAGTCTCACAACATTAGAGTGTCTAGCTGTAATGTATTCACCCTTCATTTTTATTCTCTTTTGCAGTCTGAGTAGTAGATGAAAAGAGTTCCTATAATCCATTCTCTTCAATGTCTTTTACTACCAAGACATAATAAAATATATCCTCTTGATTTCGATGCAAATAGAAAAGAAGGTCATAAAATAACCTCGGTATTTTTCACATATACTGAATAACTCCACTTCACATTTTGCTGAAGACCCGGTATAGGCTCTGTTAGGGTGTAGGTAGGCACAATTGTGGCGGTTCTTAAAGTTTTCATGCCATATAGTAACATCTGTTCGCCAAGGTTCTCCATTTGTCCATTTCCAGTCATCAGATTCGTAGTTTTTATATCCACCCATCCAATATCTCTTTCCATCCTTTAAGCCGTTCAGTAGATTAGATATGTAGTTAACTTCTTCTTGAGAAGACAGCGCCACAAGCCAATACCCAGAGGCTTGGCAACTGTTATCAGCAGTTGAGAATGGTGATTTCGTTGATGAACGCAGACTGTAACACGAGTTTTCAAATGTATACGTATCATCAGGACATGCTGTAAGAACATGAAATGTAAAATCATTGCCGTTCTTTTGCTAAGGTAGTATCAGCCTAAAAAGTGAAAGACATAAACTTTTTCTCAAACTTTCCCAAATAAAACTGTCACTATTTCGATTCAAAATAAAAAATGAAAATAGGAGTCACCAATTAGTTTAGTAATAGAAAAACATATTACTGAACATTTACCGATAGTTGATATTCAATTTGGCTGCCATTCCTATATTAAGTCTATGGGGACAAATGCAATTTTCGAAAAACAATTATTATACCCAAAAGCTAATATGAGCCCCCACAAGTTCATACAAGAACACTACGGAAAAAAATCGACAGTCCGAACATCTGTCCTTAAGGTGCATTCTGCCTTAAAATGTACCATGCACTTTACATACTTTTTGTAGTATGAGGTAGTTTTGAAAACCATTCCAATTTGTGTCACGGTTGCAGAAGCGAAATCCAAGCTCGTGCGTGTGTGTCGGGTAGGGGCATCGAAATGTACCCACGTCGTTTGGCTGTCATTTGATGAAAGTATATCATAATGGTATTTTTCTTCATTGCTGAATTATTAAAGGAAGCGATTACCATTCCAAGCGATCCACGACGGCGTGGACATATATGGCAGCATAAGTTCGGTAGGTTATACGTTTACCATTGGTTGAAATAAATATGTCAATTTGGCAGTGAGAGAAGATTGGAGGGTGCGCTTGAAGGGTGCTCAAATATCACTTGTTTCCTCATCATTATGATGACCTGTTTGAACTTACCTTGCATAGATATTCCCAGTTGTGTTGCAATGAACAACACTGTAATCTGAAATAAAACAAAAACAGAGAATTTGCGTGACATTGTTATTCTATTTTGTGTCAGCCAAATATCAAATTTGATATCAAATTTAGAGGCAACATAATTCTAAAAGTAATTTCCCAAAATTTAAAGTGGTCTTGGATGACTTTGACCTACTTTCACATGTGTCAGCAACTGCAAAAGATGTTGCACTTGAATTTAGAGGCATAAGCAACATTTGGGTTAACTTGAACTATCTAATAAATTCTGAGCATATCCAATTCTAGGCTAACAAATAGACGCTAGAGTTTTAGATGTGTCTTCAATCAGTTATTCAGCTAATTTCTCATTCACACATCTAGTTCTAGGCTAACAAACATGGCTTGAACTTTTTTGCATTTCGACCAGCAAGGAGCATAATTTATACTCTGAGTTTTGATAACCTCAGCTGTCAGGAGGAACCGCAATCCTATGAGGATGTTATCACCAAGTGTCAAGTTAAAAGTATCTTAAATATATTAAGTCACATTCGCCACATTTAGCCTTCTCTCAGCCGAGTAGTCTAGCTATTCAAAACGTGTTGTGGATTTTCACATTCGTTGGGAGTCTCTCCTTAGTTTTATGGATACCTGATGGCAATGGCATCTGTTGACTGATGCAACTTTACCTGACATTCAGAAATTCCCTGGAATGGTCGAGGGAATATGGAGCACACTTGCATTGTCAAATGTGACAGTTTCCTTCCCCTTTAAGGGTTTAATCTTTCCTTCGCGAACGTCATGGAACTCACTTTTCTTTCTCCACTACTATTTGGATCGAGTGATTTATTTGTATTTTCGAGTGTAGTGTCTGAGGCAGAACTGATATACTGTACTTTCTTATTTCCCAGCTACTAGGTAGTATACGCCTCGAAAGTGAAAGGCTTAAAATATTTGCTCAAACTTTCCTCAAGGAATATTTCGAACATTCTTTTTGAAATCAATGACAAAATTGGGAGTCATCGTGCAAAATTGTGATAATAGAAAAAAAAATACCCAAGATTTATCAATATTTGTAATTCAAAATGGCCACAATCCCTGTATCAACTCAATGCAGAAAATTAAAATTTTCTATTTTCAAGAAACTCAGACGGCAAAAGTCTTTCTCATCCAAACGGCTTCTAAATGAATCTCCAAAAGTGGTAGATTAGAAAAGAATTGTAAAGGTTTGAGAGTCCGATATATGTCTGTCCTCGAGGCGCATTCTATCTTAAGCTTTAAATACCATACAGTTCGAATGTACTCGAGCAATTGCGTTCTTGCTAACCCTTTTCTCTATATGTTGCCTGTGTGCTCAGGATCAAATCATTTATCATCCAATTCCATAGCCAAAGGGTAGTATGTGAAGACTAAGATTATCACTTATCATGAAATCAAGGGGTAATTAAATAACGCTGTGTAGGATGAGCTCAGGGATCGATAGTCTTGCAATACTTTGTTTGCTGAAACTGTACCTCCTGTCGAAATGAACCTTTTTACCCTTGTTGTTTTTGAAATATATAAAATCCAACTTTTCGCAAAGTTAAGACTGGGATAGTTCCCATTTTGAGTTTCGTATGTCGGAAAATTTCGGTAATTTAAAGCTCATGTGTTCACAAACGTGAGCTTATGTCGCAACGATGTCTGTCTGTCTGTGTGTGTCTGTCCGTTTGTCTGTCCTTGAGTCTGTAGGCCTGATATCTCAAAAAGTTTCATTAGATCAAACTCAAAACATAGACTCTATTTGGGAATGGCAAGAACTGATAAGTTTTTTTTGGCGTGGCTTGCATATTTCATGTTCATTTACATAATTAATGATTTTAGAAAAATCAGACATACATTGAGAACGGCTGCAAAGAATGGTTCTACTCGGGAATAAAAAGGACGCGATGCGTTCTACAGACTCAGTACGCCCAAGAGATCACGTGATCGCGGTACAAACTAACCCACATGTGCACTAATGCGTATGGAAATCTATGTTCGTCTATGCGCGTTTACACACGTGGGTTTGTTTGTACCGTGGTCCATTCGAATTCTCGGTTTGACCTATTGGATGAGAATTGCTGCGACTGTTGGTCACACAGGGACTTATCCGCCATTAAAGACATAAAGGGATAACATGAAAGTCAATTAATAATTTGCATATCGGATGAACTTTCCTGATTAGGGATATATATCCGAATTGACACCATCAAAATTGACGAAATTTGATGGTATGTATATCGAAGATATTATGACTTAACATTTTTTGAAAGTCATTATGCATTTGTACAACAGCCAACTCCTACTTTTTATATTTAACGAACTTTCCCAATTTGGGATATACATCTTGATTGCCATGACCAAAGTTGACGAAACGTGCTGTGTACATGAAATATACCATGATACAACATAATTGGAAGTCCTATATTTTATTTCATTAAATTTCTAATTTGCATATATAATGAACTATCCCAATTAGAGTTGTATATCTTGATTGACTTGCACGGAGTTGACAAAACTTGCTATGCATATTAAAGATGTTATGATACGACATTATTGAAAGTACTCAAGTAGTTTTTACTTCAGCCAATTTCTAATTTGCATATTTGATGAAATTTCCTAATTAGTGTTATATGTCAGGATTGACTTGACCACGGTTGACAAAATTTGCTATGTACATGGAAGATACTATTGTATAACATTATTGACGACCATCAACCATTCTTTCCAAATATTCATATTTAATGAACTTTCCTAATTAGCGATATACACTCGATTAATTTGATCAAAGTTGGTGAAACATGCTATATACATTGGCGATACATTTTTAAAACAATATTGATAGTTTGTCATGACCAAAGTTGACAAAACTTGCAATGAATATTAAAGATACTACCTTTTGAAAGTCGTCAAGCATTTTTACCTTAGTTAATTACTAATTAGAATATTAACGAACATTCCTAATTGGGTACATATCTGGATTGACTCAGTCAAAATTGTTGAAACTTGCTCTGTAAATTAAATAAGTCGGTTTAGATTTATTAGAGTCGGTTTAGATTTATAAGAACATCTAATTACTAATTTGCATATTCAACGATCTTCCCTAATAAGAGAGGTATATGGACGGATTCCTCAAAAACAACTGGTTAGGATTCGACTCATCCTCTTTTGACTTTTCATGCAGGTGAGTATATCGCTGGCCCTCTTTCAAATATTATCAATCTTTCGATTTCAAATGGTGTTTTGCCCGATAGTCTAAAAGTTGCAAAAATTAGCACTCCTTACAAAAAGGTTGTCCCTTTGATATTGGAAATTTGAGGCTAATTGCTATTGGAGTTGCAAGTCTTTAGTAAGATTTTTGAAGCAGTTAATAACAAACGCCTCATTTCCTTTTTTGATAATTTAATTGATACGTGGTGATAAGAGTGGGAGGACTATAAAAAAGTTCATGAACCACGCTATATGTATTGATGAGAAAATTATGTTGTAAAATTGAAATATATTTTGCATTTTCATATAATGAGCTTTCACTGTGTCTGTGTGTCGTCTGCTCCATGCACACTGTGTTGCTCGGTCGCGCACAGGATTGTAACATCTGAGTCGGTTGCTGTGACCAACTCTTTTGGGTTGGAAACAGTAGCCGACTGCTTTTGTGTGAGGTCTAGCAGCTAGGCGATGTTGCCGTGAGTGTGTGGGGGTTCGAATCCCGTTTGGGTTATAGTCTGTATAGTAAAGAATTTATTTCTTTAACCTGAGTGGACAGTTTCTGCTGGTGGATATTTACTTGTCCCCGAGTCTGTCTGATAGCTCAGGAAAAAGCTTCGTGCTTTTCCGATTACTATATGTGTGTTTGTACTGTGTCTGTGTGTCGTCTGCTCCATGCACACTGTGTTGCTCGGTCGCGCACAGGATTGTAACATCTAAGTCGGTTGCTGTGACCAACTCTTTTGGGTTGGAAACGGTAGCCGACTGCTTTTGTGTGAGGTCTAGCAGCTAGGCGATGTTGCCGTGAGTGTGCGGGGTTCGAATCCCGTTTGGGTTATAGTCTGTATAGTAAAGAATTTACCGCTATATAAAGTGGAGATACAATGACAGCACTCAAAGAAATTTCCATTTTTATTTCAGCTAATTACATATTCACATACTGAATGACCTTTTGAATTAATCTGTGGTGAATATTAGTCATGATGTTGATAATAACACTGTCAATGAAGTTGCAACATGTGGGAAAAGTTTAAATTCACAGATAACTACAATTGATACTGTAATACGTGAGCATTTTCAATTCATCATTTCTTTGGTTTTATTTCGCAAACGTACCTTACTGTCATAGAGTATGAGTTAAATTTTCCTTGTTGAAAGTATGAGAAAACATTTAAGTAATTGAAGGCGAGTACTACCTCAATGTCGAGGTATTTGTTTCTTTCTGCCATTTAGAATATATTGTACGCCCACCGTCGAAAATTACAAAGCCCTACTTCACCAAAAAATGTGCTTGTGGCTTTTCCGTTGTGTTCAAAACAAATTGCCATTTTGCTAGCTTTATGTTGGTTTGGAGAACCACACCTACTTTTCATGTCATCGCAGATGACACATCATGACAAACTATCTCCAGATAATACATCTAGGCAAGCAAATTACAAAATACAAATTAAGCTACACTGCTCAAGCATGAACAACGTCATGAAAAATGAAAAGCCTTTTGTAAGATTGTTCTGCTCCACGGATTTCTAGAAGAAAACAGGTCTCATGTAATTTGATATATGGGCAGTTTTTGAGACTCATAGGTTTTCATCGGCATTAATTAATGATATCGAACAATGTGCGGAGACCTTGTAACATTTCTACTATACGATATTTCCTAAGGCGAAAATACTATGAAAAAATGTCTTATGACGTCGGTTTCTCGAGTGAGTGAGAAATAGCCATATGTATTTCCTCGACACGAGCATTGTGAGGGTGAATCGCGATGAAGTATGAATATTTGGCGTGTTATATGGAAACTTATTTGGGACTATTCATTTTCTTCAGACTAGTTTAGAGCGGCGGATTCATGGAGGGCTCACCTTGTTTTTTTATCTTGCTGTTGGGGCGGTCCATGTTTTTGAAATGCTCACTTTGGGGGAAGGCTGGGGGTGGCAATGTGTTTTTTAATCACCACACTGGCACATACATGCCTACAATACATCGTACCAGCCACGAATTGCGTCATTCAGTTACATTTATAGCACGCCCGTTGGGTCAAGTAACTTTAATATATTAGAGATACATATCAGTGATATCTGGACGTTTGTGAATTGAAAGTCTGTTTTGCACAGCATCATACCAGCCACAATTTGCATCATTTAGTCACAGGTTTCGGCGCGCCCTTCAGACGTATAACTTTAATATATCAGAGATGTATATATCAGTGTTATTTGGATGCCCGCAAATTGAAAGTTTATTTCGCAAAGTGTGAAAATCATTATGAAATCTGCACGTCATATGAAGAACGTGACAAAATATTGATTCTTTTATGTTTTCTCTATGAGAAATCAGTACAAGAACGCAACTTGCACTAAAATTTTTCAATACATTGATACAGTTACATGTTTTGGAAAGAGAAAAACGGCAAGATATTTTTCGTTCTCATTTTACACAAATACTTTCCTGCCTGCTACAGGTTTTCGAATAAAACTGTTTTTCATGAGTGCGATGATAGTTAACAAAATGCAGTTGAAACAGCCTTGAATGTGTTATCGATTGACTGGGCAAATGGCACACATTTAATCGTCAACAAATCACACTATTGATATTCATTCTTTCAATAACCTGAACACATGGACTCGTTGTACAGATTTTTGCATATTCAGAGAACCAATGTGAAACCGACACTAATCCATCGTAACCAATGGAAAGCTAACATGTCAGCATTGTGTGGTTTTTTAGCATCACGGGGTTTGCCATTTAAAAGCAATGGCGCGTACTTTGAATTCAGTTCGTTGCTGTAGCCAGACTGGCAACAGAAACTTGTAGACTGATGATTTTATACATTTTTTCAGGTTAGTTAAACGTGTAAGCTTTTACTTGACAGAGGTAATTATTTTTCTGTACACCAGTGAAATGCTTTTGCTGTATGAGTAGGATTGTTGCATGAAGCTTTTAAATAGCGTACTGATGATTATAAAATTATATTTCAAGTGTAGTATTGTATCTTCATAAACTTGTAATGTGCAATTCGTTGCTGTAGCCAGATCGGCAACAGAAACTTGAAGACTGATGATGTTATACATTTTTTCAGCGTAATAAAAGCTGACGTTGGTGAAATACAGCTCATTGTGTGTAATGGTCACTTCCCGACGGCGATTTCTTCCTAGATCAAAATGTAGTCTACCTGGAGATCCATAGTGTGAGATCATGTGCTCAAATAATGCTTTGGCAGTAGTTGGAGCTGACTGATATCTTGTTGGTTATGCCATTGCGTACCTTATGAAATGGTCAGTCATTACTAATATGTTATTGAATTCTCTGTCTGGAGTTGGCATATGTTAAAAGTCGATGCATATCATTTCCATTGGTTGCGATGTCCTAATGTTTACCAAAGGTGCTTTGGGTGGGGACGGTGGTGTTTCCCTACGAATGCAGTGTAGACACTTCTCCACTTTGTCCTTGACGTCCATGGTCATCCCAGGCCAATAAAACCTTCTCCTGACTAGATCCCAGCAGAGTCCTCCCCAGAAATACAAACATTTTCAATATTTATCAAACCCAACGGTTGTTCTAAATACTCCTGTACATTTTCTCAAGTACAACCGACTGGTAAATGTTGAACGAAAATGATTCGATCCTGAATTGACGTACTGGATGCCATTATAACAATAAAATAAAAATATTTTGTAATTTAAATGAAACTTATGAATTCGTTGGGAAGAACGTCGCCAAATATGTGTAATACAATATCGTGAACATGGTGAATGATACACTATCAAGATATCAAAATATTTTCCATTCAAGTATCAAAATTAATAGTGTCACACATTCAATGGCATAGGACTGAAATCTCTGCGCTTTGATAATCAAGTTTCTTTCAGTTGTTGTTATTGTTGTTGTTTACAAATTATTTGATGTCTGAATAGATATCAATCAAAACTAATCGGACACAATTGATACAACCATTCCAGTTTACTTTTTAAAAAGCAACCAGGACTCTTATAAAAATGTAAGTAATGTCTTACAGTATTTCAATATTTGACATGACGAATACCCAAGCAAACGAGAATGATAACCATGGAATTGACTGAATAATGGTAAAGTGGGGCCTTATGAATAAATTCAATTCTATGTAAATTGAGGAAGTAAATCAAGCCGTCAGTGGTTTGGTCAAAAATAAAATCGCTCAGTGACGTTCAAGAGATCGTAAGTTCGACTCTGGTATCTATACACGTTAGTCTGAGATGAAATCGCCAACACTGAAAATTGTTTCATATAACCCATCAACAAATTATTGAGTATAAAATACATCATATTTGAATGCAAGACATTAAAATTGTTCATTAGGAGAACTATACACGAGAAACATCGACTATAGCTTTTGCCAATATACCATGTAGAAATGTTTATGTTTGACTTACAGTTTCGAAAGTCGGGTCAAGATGTATGGAATAGCGAATAACCGTGGCGATATGTTCGTCAGCAATAAACGTCCAGTCCGGGTAAGTTCAATTGACGGAAACTACACAAAACTTTGCTGACCAAGTTCACATCGTACACCTGCCGTAATCCTCCAATTACCATACTGATACCCGTCAAAAACTGCTCGAAACTTCAGTTCAATGACATCATCAAGTCACACTCTGCGCAGAGCTTCTCCCAGGTTTAAAGGCTAAAGACTTGATATGCTACCCGCTGTCCAGCGTTTCAGAACACTTACACGAGAAACACCTGTTTGGCGAACTCTTAGTCATCAGTATACGCGTTGTTCGCTGTCGAGAAATCTCCGTCTCACCGCTCCGTCAGAACTTCTAGGAAGGACTCGTTTTCGACCCGTGATGATACGGTCATTAAAAATTATTAGCGAATGATATCTAATTATTCAATTATTTAGTGATTTGGTCGTAATTATTCATTTTTTTGCCATTATTTGATCATTATTAGGAACTTATTTGGTAATTCAGTTGTTTTCTATTATTCAGCGTTGATGTCTTGATTAGAAATTATCTCATCATTATTATGCCATTATTTGGTGATTTGGTCAATCACATGTCATATAATGTCCAAATTCTGTAATAGATAGAGGGGGTTACTCAAAGTCATCAT
>LD352057.1:30011-48773 GCA_001465055.1 Ptychodera flava | reverse complement strand
GGGGGTGATGGGTTGCTCAATTTTCTGCCCTGTCAGATATCTTGGTGAAAACCCTGTCATTATATACCCATCCCAAAGTAAACAATACTATACCGGTATACTTGAATAATGGTTATAGCACAAATACCACTGTAAATCCCTTAGAACTTAATAAACTATTGGATATTTTGACAGTGTACTGTAAATATGAACAACCTATCGGCAAAGTTGAGACTTAAAAACTGTAACACAATCTCATGAAATATACTTCATGCACTGTAATGCTACTTTTTGCTTGTGGAGACTTTGGCAATCATTGGTTATACCATGAAAGATGTGTCAAGATTCAGGAGAATATAATTTGTCCTTAGCTGAGATACAGTACCCCCTCTGCAATACTTTTTTATGACTATACCCGGTAATGTGAAAGGTTGATCACAAATTTTGCAGTGTACATGTGAAATGGTGAAAAAATCCATTTTAAATTAGTGTCTGGTGGTCCATGAATAAGTATCTTAGCGTTGAATGTAAGTCTGCAGGTTCTGCAGTCTAGTTAATGCTGACTCCTGCATACATTCTTTTTCCCACATTGGTATAAAGTATAATCAGTTGTGGATAGGACTGATAGAATCACGCATCATATTTTGTATTTTGTTGTCACTTTGAATATCATTTTGTTGGTTTCACCTTTTTCAACCATCATGAAATAACTGATGATAATCTAGCAGGGTAATCAGGATTTGAAAGGTCTTTACTATTGCTGTATTTTTGTAAATTTTACAAATACATATCAATATTTTACTTTTCTTTGTGGGGGAAGGGGGTCAGTTGAAATTTCTGTGTTATGGGGGGGGGGGTATACTCAAATCCATCATGGTTGGCAGGCAGGGTATTCAAAATTTCAAAGTTTCCATTGAAATAAGTCCTCTGAACCCCCACCCCCTGCCGCCGCAAATAATAACCCTAACCAGTATCCAACCGTAAAGTATTGTTTAATTTAGATAAGTATCATGACAGGGTTGTCACTACGATATCTGACTGGGCAGAATTTGAAAGTATAGGAGAAAGAAAACAAGCGAGAGGCTGAGAGTGTCAGAGAGGGATGTCCTCTATCTAAGTGTGGAAAATTTTGAGAAATTGATGTGTGCAATGGTGCAATCTGTGATGAGAGGTGTTCCAATTTATTTTGCACTCTGTAAAAATGTTTGAAAATGACAATGAACACTGATACTGATATTTTTATTACATTTTTTTGCATGATCAGTGTTTGAGTCACAATATTCAACAATCAACCAAACTGACAATACGTTTTGTAAAAAACAGTTCTCAGTTTGCCAAAGACTGAAGAGCAAAGAATATGAAATTTGGCGACCTTGAGTCATTTGTAAAGTCTTATACCGGTATTTCTGTAAACGATATTAGAGGACCATTAGTCAGAGTCAGTATATATTTTTAATCCATTCATTATTTTTTGCAACCTCGCCAGCCATGCAATTTCTCCAGTTGCCAGCTTCTAATGAAAAGCCTGAATATGGTATTGGTTAAATGTCAAAATTGTTACTGAACTGAAGACATTTAAATACATGTTTCTGTGATAAAGGATGAATTCACAACAATTCAGTTTTGTACTAGATCCTGTGAAAACTTTAAGAGATTGATGTGTGTAATGGCGCAGAATGGTGCAATCTGTCAGAGGTATTTTCAATTTGTTTTGTTATCAGTAACAATTAATGCTCCCAAAGGGGGGGGGGGAAGCACGTGAGGGACTTCTTCCTCTCGCATCAAATCACACACACACTACGTATATACATAAATTACTGTCAAGCTTTGGCTTTGAAAATATTTGGGAAAATCAACAGGTAGACAAAACAGATTTGAAAACATAGGTTTCAAAATAGAAGAACATTTTAGACACAAAATACATAATGTATTATTTGATTAATGATAATAAACATATGAAAAATAAATTAAAGAAATGCTGTTTATTCAAACTACACACCAACACTATGAAATTTACTTTGACATTGTGAAAAATCCACAGACAAGGGCTTCTCCAACACAATTTAGACTAAGTGTATATCAACTTAACATAGAAACAGGCAGACATTGTAAAATGGGAGCAGAAAAGCGTTTCTGCCCATATTGCAAGAGTAACAAAATAGAATATGAAATACACTTTCTACTCCAATGCCCATTATATATCAAAGAAAGAATACAAATCCTGCCTTTAAAAGACAAGAAACAAAGTTTAACTGAAACATTTATTGAAATAATGGCAAACAATGACACCAGTTGTTTCTTTGGCAAAATTTATTTATTGTGGTTTTGAAAAGAGAAAGGGTTATATTATTTCTAAATGAATTTTGAGGTTTTTCTTTCTTTCTTTCTGACTTGTACAACTTGAAGTTTCCATTTTCAAGGTTCAATATCTGTATTGTATGTGCTAATATGTCAGACTGGCATACAGTTCAATAAAAGATCTATCTATCTATCGAGTGAACACACCTCGAACACCCACTGCGCGTGCGTGCTTATCTTTTGGGGCAAGGTAAAATGTTTTTTCAGATAGGGGGTTTGCTTAATTTTGATGACAATGCTGAAGGGTCATTTTCAAGATGGCCGACAATGTGTCACCGGTAGAGTTTGTTTGCGTATCAAAACACAAACTCTTCCTACTCCTGTCTCGTCTGATGTGCCGCGGATATTCTTTTTGAAGTTGTTTGTCAAATAACAAACTTCATGCGAAGACAGGGTGTTGAAACCTTTAAATGCGGATGCTAAAGTTGTTAATTCAAGGGACGATGGCTACTCTCGGCAAAGGTAAGAATTCCTGTACTGGTTGCTATAAAAACGGTTTGCACACAAGGCCAGGTGTTTGGTTGGAGGGACTGTGTCTGAGAATAAGTTTACTACGAATAACTGCTTGTGAAGTTATTATGGTTTTCAGTTGCGAACACTTCTCTAAAGATTAATGAACAGAAAATAATGTGAAAATCCTTTGACTCGGTTTTACTTCATATATATTGCATGATTGGATAGGGCATCGCTACAACAACGCACTCCCCGTAGTCATAAAAGTACTACATCTCTGCTTAAACAGACTAGTACGAAAGTATTGACCCTGAAATAATTTAACGGAAGATCTCTGTGGCCGGAGTCTTTGTTACGTTTTTATCTGTCTTTTATTTTGATTGACCTTACACGTAAATGTATGGCGGTGTCGGACTACATAATCAATCACAAACTGCATTGATTGATTCGTGGTTCCTTTGATGTGGAAGGACGTAGAGTGATACAGAGATGCCGACCCTATCATTTCATTGGATTTCTTGTTTTCAAATATATGTTCTAAGGTAGTAGTCAAGGATTTGTTTAATACAATTACAGTCGAAATTTCATTTGAGATATATTTTGCAAGCTACCTACACTTTAACAGTATTTGCCAGGGTTGAGAACACCTACACTTACAGTATTTGCCAGGGTTGAGAACAATAGATACATAGTTGTAGAACCTTAAAGTACTAATTGTAATGTCACATAACATAATTTCATTGATATGCCTCAGTAACATGGCTTGGGGGCCATAGTGAAATTTATGTGCACCCTTCAAAAAACACTTCCGGTGTGTTCTTAACCGTCCGTGGAGGAGGCTGGTAGTGACGTGAGACTTTGAGCTCCAATAGTAGGTATTCCTTATGATATAATCATTTTCAGTTTTTCACATCTAGTTAGTCCATTCACCACACTTCACCATTTCGCATTGAAATAATTCTCAATATATAACTGATTTTCGAATGATTTGATTCACTCATTTCCCAACTCACTGGGTAGGTACATGTACAGTCGATAGATTTTGCAACTCTGTATAGGTAATTGTGCTAGTTGTGCTATGTCAATAGGCCTATTCTCAAATGATGTCAATGTTCTCTTATTAATATGAAAAGATAAATTTTAAATATTTGGATTACACTTTTGGAAATTATGCTTGCAAGAATGGAAAAAAATTCAACTTATTAGGCAACTGCTAGCATACGGTACACATGAACGGTTCTGACTACAACAAGCAGCAAGAACAGGGACACATACAACATTTATAAAATTTGTCCGCATTTCAAGCAGCAGTATCCAATGTCACGCATGTGCAACTATAGTCAGCAACAAAGCTGTACCTGCGAACAGCACTCTTACAATGAGTGTGAATATAATTACCTGTAGTACATGAGTATTCTGGTACAATCTGTTTGTGCATTTTTCTTACAAATGATACACTAGATTTTAATTTCATTTTTGCATATATGATTTAATTGAAAAAAATGTCATAGTAAAGCAGAATGCCACTGTGAATCTATCACAACTAAGAGAAACAATCCAGCAGTTATCTGAAATTATAATAACCAGTTGCTCAGCTCATTTAATTGATTGTGATATTTATCACAATTGGGTGTGGAATTCCTATGAAAATAAATGTAGTATGATTTCATTATTTTATAGCAGCCCGAGTTCCTGTACCTCCAAGACGTCCCAAGTCCAGTGTGGTGAGACAAAACAAACCAGTGACGAGAGAAGTGAGATCAACTGCTTCAACTCCAACCAACAAGAAAAATACTCCACACAGCAAGTCAGACAGTAATATTGCTGCAGCATTTCAAAAATTAAAATTACACGAGAACAATCAGCGAGGTGTTAGGTAAGCCAAAATGTCATGGAAAATGTCATCTTCATCTACAAATGTCACGAAAAAGGGTATCTGCCTCGGAAGTGAAAGACTTAAACTTTTGCTCAAACTTTCCTACATGAATATTCGATCATTGTCTTTCAAAATCAAGAATAAAATTTGAGGTCACCATGCAAATTTTGGTACTAGAGAAACAAGTCACCCAAAATTTTAATACTAGTATTTGAAATTCAAAATGGCCGCCATTAGTGTGTTAACTCTGTGGAGAAAAATAAGATGTTTGATTTTCCAAAAAAAAACTCTGAAAAGTTTTCTTACACCAAGAGCTTTAAAATGAGCCCTCACAAGGGCTAATACGAAAGAGAATTGTAAAAAGTTGTGAGTCCAAATATCTGTCCCCGAGGTGTATTCTTCCTTAATAAACAAATGGAAAATGTCACAAAAATAAACAAATGCTTAGGGAAATTGCCAAAACGCACAACGTTCATGTAAAGTGTCACATTAATGTACACATTTTATGGTAAGTCACCTCATGCAGAAATTTCATGGAAAACATTGCCCATGGAAAACATTGCCCATGGAAAACATCGCCCACGGAAAACATTGCCCAAATTCAAAAACTTGATGGAAAACATTTACCAGCAAGTCTAAGTTTCAAGAAAGTTTCTCTGAAGCTTGTACTTTTGTTCTATAATTATCAATGTGAGGAATTCAAGCTCAAAATGGCCAAAAACTTTTAAGTAGAATTTTGATATTTCAAAAAAATTGTGATTATTCAAGCTATTTATGAGTATTGAGCAGATGTTATATCAATTTGGAAATTGAGGTAGATAGTTTGATTGGCAAGATAGTTTGATCGGCAAGTTTGTCCAAAATTGAGCACACTTTGAATTAAATTCATTCTACTGTCTGTTAATAGTAATCTGTAAGAACTGGAGAAACAGGATTGTGTGATGACTTCTTGTAATCATGTACCAGATGAAGTGTGTAAGTTGTCTCTAGGGCATGCAGACAATTAAATACACAGTCATTATCTCTGAACGTTTTTGTTAATTTTGGATTAATTACAGGCTTTTATTAAAAAGCCAGGACAAAAGTTTGCTGTTCGTATCCTTTTTAATCTCATAAACATTTCTTTCTTTATTTCAGTGTATCTCAATCACGGAAGTTTTCAACTAGCTCAACTAAGAAAACAGAATGCGAAACTATTGAAGACATTGCCAGAGTCATTTTAAACAAAAAAGCCAAAAATATTGTGGTAATGGCTGGAGCTGGTATCAGCACACCAAGTGGAATTCCAGATTTTAGGTAATCTTGAAATAGCGATATATTCTAAAATATTGTCACCAGTGTAATATTAAGTATATTGTCACCAGTGTAATATTGACTATATTGTCACCAGTGTAATATTGACTATATTGTCACCAGTGTAATATTGAGTATATTGTCACCAGTGTAATATTGACTATATTGTCACCAGTGTAATATTGAGTATATTGTCACCAGTGTAATATTGACTATATTGTCACCAGTGTAATATTGAGTCTGTTGTCACCAGTGTAATATTGAGTATATACGGTAGTCCCAGTGTAATATTGAGTACATTATCACAGTGTAATATTGAGTATCTGGTATAAATTTTAACATTTTATTACATATATAATAAAGGGCAAAAAATATGTGTGATAACAAAATCATTTTTCACAACAACTCAAGACCCTTGATTTTACAGCGGTGATAAATCAAAAGATGAAGACGTACAAACCATATATTACTCTTGTCTTTGACTCTCTGCATTCTAATATATTTTGTGCCAAATATATCATAGGTGAAATTAATCAAACATCATGCCCATTTCAGTGTCCAAGGATGAAATGAGCATTGCACAGCACAGTAACATTTGCATTGCACAGTGCTAAAAATGAAATGTGCTCTATAAAATTATCGACCAAGCTGTCAGTAACATTGTATAACATTTCTCTTGAACACCGTATGTTTGGAGGTCAGGATTCTTAAGTCATACTTTCACTCCTGACTTATCAGATCGTGATGACATCCTACATCAACACTCTGCTTTGTATGGCACAGCTTACTCTGCTTTGTATGGCACAGCTTACTCTGCTTTGTATGGCACAGCTTATTTGCTTCTTTGAATGCTTCATTCATGTTCTGTTGATGTTTAATCTCATCTCTGTCATCCTTTTCTTATTTTTGGTGTGATTTTAAACTTGATGTCAATTGGAGTATTGTTGTTTTCCATAATCACACATTTCACAGGCTATTTAACTACCCAAGATATACTAGCCCATCTGAAATGTTAGTCAATATTATGCTAATTCTCTCTCTGTTCACAGATGTAAATCTACTTAATACAACTTTCACATGTTTCCAAAACAGTCTGAATGTACTGATCAGTCACCTATGTGCTTTCCTAAACCCTGATTCCAATCTTGTTGTCTGGACATGTTACATGGAGTTTATCTTTTCTCTGTGTGTTACACACTCTCTCTTTCTTTCCTTTGTTTTCCTTTTCATGTTGTCCTTTGTAGAGTCATTATAACTAGTACATAGGTTACTATGGACTCATGTTAGTCTGAAATAATGTGATATGAATCAAAGATATAGTAATAATAATGATAGCCAAAAAATCACATTGCATCAAAACAGCCCAAAGATGACATGTACCCCATTGTCCTTTTAGATTTGATACATTAACCATCATATGTTGAGGGCACTGAATAGTGTTATCCATCAGAAATATGTTTAAAGTAAGCGCTTATATGAAGTGAACTGGTCAAAACCAATTGGCCTACCATCGCTGGTTAAGGGGGAGCGTAGAGAGCGCCCTCGAGTGACAGATCTTTCAGTCTAATCATAGCAGTATGTTGATATTTTGGCGTGGGACGCAAAAAAGGATTTTTGCTCACGACAAGAGCTCGTGTATGTGCCAACTGTGCCGTATCAGGAATATAGCATGGTTATTTTCAGTTTGCTGTATTTGCGCCATCAATATACTTGTATGATATAATATAGTATGAGGTTATTACAAAAATACCGCAAAGGATGCAAGAGGACATTTGCATTGCAGCGTATCGCCCGACGCGAAGCAGAGGGCGATGCGCGGCGCCAATGTTCGAGTGTATCCTTTGCGCTATTTTCGTAATAACCTTATTGTTATACATCATATATTTGTGACTGGGGCATCAAATTGTCAGAGTACCGGTAATGATCGTTTTCGTGCAATATCAACAATTTTTCTTCTGATTTATAGCGCAAGTGTGAAACGCTATCTCGGACATGCTTCTGCAAGTTCTGGATAGTGTGTGTGTGTGTGTGCACTATACACGAACGTACAGAGCGCGCACAAGACCTGTTTTGGCACTCGTCTAATGAGTCCCTTGAAACCGTTCAACAGTGAATGCGCAGACACAGATGCAGGAGATTGGGTGTCTGGAAACCGTACATTTTATTTTCCGTACAGCCTTTTTAGCGCACGCAAAATTCTATTGTTCTAGATGGTAGATGTACCGGTATAACAATTGTTTATATCTGCCCCTCAGACCATCTTAGGGCACTGAATACTAATATCCAGCGGCAGAAATACCTTATCTCTGACCATCAGACCATTGATAGCGATCCATTCCTTGCATGTGATGACTTGTAGTTTCACAAAATGTATCACACTGACAGTGGTTTGTGCTATGATGGTTATCTTACAGGTCCCCAGGTACCGGACTCTATGATAATTTACAGAAATACAGGATTCCATATCCAGAGGCCATATTTGATATTGATTATTTACAACGAGATGCAAGACCATTTTTCACAATAGCCAAGGAGTTATTTCCAGGGAATTATCGCCCAAATTATGTCCATTTTTTTGTGAGACTGTTGCACGAGAAAGGATTGTTGCTAAGAATGTACACACAGAATATTGATGGCTTAGAAAGATGTAAGTACAATATTCAATGTTGGTTTCATCTGTCAAATGTTTTCATCAAATTATTTGTATTCAAAAATGGCAAGTCTTGTTTACCAACATCTCGGACAATCCTTTCAGTGTTTCCTTTAGATAAAAACAATCCCTGTGTTAACTATATCATGGAGAAAAGTAAGATTTTTTATTTTCGAAAAGTAAAACGGTGAAAGTTTTTCTTATTCAAAGGGCTTCAAAATGAGCCCCCTCAAGTGGTAGATCAGAAAAGAATTGTAAAAGTTTGAGAGTCCAAATGTCTGTCCCAGAGGCGCATTCTACCTTGAGCTAAATGAATTAATCTTGACAGAGAAGCATTTCATCTTTCATCAAGCCATGGTCATCAATTCACCAACGCTATCTAGATATTGAGTTATAATTTCAGAATTCTAAAATAGTTCTTTCTGCAGAAGCTAGATGCACACCATACAGCTTGTTCATTGTTTTCACCAACAATGTTATTTTGTAATGTTCCAGTGGCAGGTATTCCCGCCAGTAAGTTAGTGGAAGCCCATGGCACATTTGCTACCTCATCTTGTATACGATGCAATCTCAAACACAACACAGAAGATATTAAAGATAAGATATTTACTGGCAAGATTCCAAGATGTAAATCAGCAACCTGTACAGTGAGTAGTTGATTTCTAGATCTGAATTAGAGTTGAGAATTCAGAGCACAATCGTGATTCTTGCAAAGTGGTGTACTGGCAATGACATCCTATGGGAATTTGTACTCTATATTGACTAATTAGTCAGTTTGGTGAGCAGAATATGTACTACATAGTAGACCACTTAGTTCAGTCTGGGAGTGTGTACTATTAGACCACTTAGTTCAGTGTGCAGGCCATTTGTATTTCATATGGTCTGCTTTGTATGTATGATAAGAGAAAATTAGAAAGTAAATTATTTTTCTATACAGAAGTAGACTGGTACTGTTAAGAGCTTTTTAAGTCATGAAGAGTAAGCCTTCAACATTAATAAGTGAATTTGATACATGATTTAGCAGTTGTAGAGTTCGCTACGGTAGTTATGATGTTTGTTGTGGTTATTATGATGTTTGATTGTCCAAATTTGGAATGATATCACTGCCCCATCTCTAATATTCAAAAACAGAAATTCAACCAAATTTTTTTCACCAAATCTTGACAAACAACTAGCACAAGATTAATGATAATAGTTCTTATTAGTGCCACTGTTTTGATACAAAATACCTCATGCTTGAGGCTTAAAAAACAAAATGATACAAAATTTGTCTCAAATTCCTGTCAGTATAGGCCAACTTTTGACAATAACATTGTGCAGTACACCATTTTGTAATTAACCTATGTTCTTAGCAACAATCTTGATTGTGAAAATTTCTGTTTCATTTGAATGGAATGATAAAACATTTTGATATACCAGATCCATGAGGTCTGTAGGGTGATCTGTGTGAATAGAAAATGCATGTAAATGGGAGTTGTTATCGTAGGGCTTTGTACAATTAAATCTCAACACATTATTCACTAACATTTCAGGGAATTGTCAAACCAGATATTGTATTTTTTGGAGAAGATTTACCTCGGAGATTCTATTATTATTTAAAAGACTTTCCTCAGTGTGATCTTCTTATTGTGATGGGAACTTCATTAGAGGTAAGTGTTAATACTTTGTTTAATACCAATGATCAGTGTTCATGGAGTCAGTGTTGGGTCAGTGTTCAATGATGAGTCAGTGTTCATTGAGTCAGTGTTCATGGAGTCAGTGTTGAGTCAGTGTTCAATGATGAGTCAGTGTTCATTGAGTCAGTGTTCAATGTTGATGCAATGTGAAATGTCCATTAGTACAAACATTAATAATGAGATGGTGAGAAACAGTAAGCAATCTGAAACAAGAAAAAATGGCTCTATTTTGTGAAACATTGTGAAAATACACATTTCATAAAATAACAAATTTATCTTCAATCAATTCATATGATTGTGCAACAAGATCAGTTCTTCATATGGTAACCATCCATAGCATAATTCACCATGGTAACCATCCATCACATAATTCACTGTGGTAACCACCCATGGCATAAGTCACCATGGTAACCATTCTTAGCTGAATTCACCTTGGTAACCATCCATCACATAATTCACTGTGGTAACCATCCATGGCATAATTCACCATGGTAACCATTCTTAGCCGAATTCACCTTGGTAACCATCCATTGGTTACTTCACACAGTCACATCAATGAAATTTACTTTCAGTTCAGTTCACTGATATCTGTGAAATTCAGTTCAATATTTTGCTGTTAAGATAAAGTTAACAAAAGAATCATGGCGTTTTGAATGCCACTGTATAGCAAATGTTTGTCTTCTGGTGACTGAAGTTAATGTCAGTATTTAGCTGTGAAACAGAAAGGGAGAAAGAGTTGATTTGACTGATGATCTTAATATCAGACAATAAGGAACAAGTATAATTATGAGTGAGTTCAGTATCTGGGTTTGAACTGTTCCTCTTGAATTTATGTGATGAACCAAGATGGCAATTCATTGTAGCTAAGACAAAGACTAGATCAGGTGAATCAAATTCTGTATTCTTTGCTGTTGCTCTTTGTGATATTTGTACAGAAAGTATTTGATGGAATATTCAATATCTTCTCTATTTTCTATTTCTTTCATGTGTAGGTTTACCCATTTGCAGGAATTGTTGATTCAACCAGGACATATATACCAAGACTTCTTATAAACAGACAAGTGGTGGGTCCATTTGTCAGAAAGGCCAGATTTAATGATGTTAGTGAGATTGGAGATATTGTGGAAAGTGTTAAGAAATTTGCCAGAGTTTTGGGATGGAAAAAAGCCATGGAGGATCTCATTGAAGAAAGTGAAGGCAAAACGGTAAGTTGATTTTATACACTTGGAAACAGGTACAGTGAGTTCATTTCATTCCCAACCTAAGAATCACATGGATGCATAGTTGTTTCTTATTCATAGGACTGTTGAAATGAGCTGATGGTTTGAAATTATGAAGTCCCTTTTTCAATGCCATAACAACATGGGAACCTGAAGGGCGCCCTCAGTGGCCATTAGGACCCATAATTACACACATATGTGTTGTCAGTTTACACTCATTAGGGGTTTTCATGTTGCTAGCTGGAAGCACTTGACAATTTGTATGTCCGTCATGGCTTCTCCGACCAATTCTTCTGTCAAAATACCGACAGATTCCAACTGTTCACCATCATAGACAAATTGGTTTACTTGAAAACGTTGATTATAACTTTCAATGGTTTTTGGTAAGAAAAGTGTATTGCTGATAGCGATGTCAAATGTATTTCAACATACGACATAAGAGTGAAAAGGCAATATACCGGAAGTTGTTTTCTAAAGCAAGAATGATAAAGTGGGTTAAATGTCATAGAAAGTAACAGCTTTTACAGCAGATATTGCCTCCAAATACTGTTACTTGCTATTCCTTGCAGCTATTTTCATCAATACTCACTCACCTAGGCAGAGGATGGCTGTGCATTTTCAATTGCTAAGACATCATTCTGCATATTTATTTTCTCAGAATGGAGAGAGTCAGGCAGAATCAAAGACTGGAGATGATGTCAACAATGATGAAAATGAACATGACACCAAATCAAGTGAAAACGGTTGCCATGACAATCAACAAGCAAGAGGAGAAATTCAATCAGAGATCAAGGACAATGACAATCCAGGGAAATCTGAGAATTGTAAACAAACAACAAAATCAAATGATAAAACAACACAATCAAAATCTACACTTGATAATAATCGTTATGGAAAGAAACCATTACCAAGATCAGCACCGTCAGCGACATCAAATAGATCATACAGCACAACTAATAAGAACCCTACTGCTTTCAGAAATGAAAGCATAGCTGACCTTAAACTAGGAAAATCTGTCTACCCATCAAGTAAACCAGCTGTTAGCAGAGACAACCTGCGGTTACCAAGGATACCAAATTACCAATCTAGAAATTATAACAGAAGAGTGGTCAGCAGACAAAGACAGATATCATCTAGCAGTGAAGATAGTAGTGATGAAACGTCAGACTCGACCAGTGATTCAGATTGAAATGAACTTTTAGTGAAGGATTCGTCCTTTATTGAGGAATCTGAAATGAACTGAAATCTAAGGGAAGGGTTCTTCTTTTATTGAGGAGTCTGAAGTGAATTGAAATCTATCTGAAGGATTTGTCTTTTATTGAGGACTGAAATGAATTTAAATATCATTTAAGGATTCATATATTATAATATAGAGCAATCTGAAATGAAATCTTATTGAAGGATTTATATGTATTTGTCATTGAGAGTCCAAAATCAATTCTCTATTACTAGTGATTGTACTATTTCAGTGACAGCAAAAGAATAGTTGTTTAGGACTCATCTCTTAAAGATTTTATTATCAGAGCAAGTTAACTACAAATGTATTCTGTCTGGCAGAACATTAACACTACTAGTCTACGTAACTGTTGATAAAGTTTACATCATGATATTGTCAGTAAGTTTGTATTGTTACAAAGACCTGTTCAGATCAATGAATGCAATGTCCCTCATAAAATGAAATGGAAGATACGATGACAGAGGCACTGCCTTCAAACCCAATCAGGATGAAATTTAATAAATGAGTGTTAGTGAGAAATGGAATTTGTTAAAAGATTATCTTGGACTGTTTTATTATATGATATGTAATTTATTATTAGGTATATGTAAATAGTTTTCTTCCAATTTTTTTGACAAAGTATCTAAAAGAGTAAATAACTAAACAAGTCTACCTTGTAAATAACTTGCTCATAGATTTATTTGTAAATCATTCTGACAAATTATCAGTGAGCTGGGGATACCAGCATAGCTGAAGATGCCAGCATAGCTAGGGATACCAGTATAGCTAGAGATACCGGCATAGCTTGAGATACCAGTATAGCTAGAGATACCAGCATTTCTATTATTTTGAAATGAAAACAAACACTTTTATGATGCAAACTGTACATTTTGACAGAAAAAGTTTTTTTGGTGAGTGTTTATGTATTGAAGTGAAAGTGATAACACTATTTCACATTGAGTTCAAGTAACAGAGGAGTGTCAGCCATGACCCTCAGAATATGACTACATTAGCATCGTACACAATTGGTTGTGCACAGTTGCTTTTTGTGTGGCCACCCAAGTGAAAATCTGTGATTGGCTACCCTGGATAGAGCGGACTGCATTCCTTTAATTTGATAAATCATTGCTTCATATGAATTGACGGACTTCATGAAAAAATGTCATTATTTTCTGTGAGTAGCTTGTCAGTCTTAACAATGCACCACTTAGGATGTTTGCCAAAACAAGGAACTTGCTGTGTCTTTTTTATTTAATTTGTTCACATGCGATGTCCTTCATGAATTTCAGAGAGACAGGCACTGCCAATTTCAGCAGTATTGGTACTGACATTATTTGATCCAAAATATAGCTTCTATGAAGATTTCTTGATATTTTGCAAATTGACAAAGTCATTGTTAAAGTGTTTTAATCAGCATGCAATGCCAGAATTTGATTGACATGTGACTGTTAATCACTTTTGAAATGCACATTGTTATTTTCTGTCAGACTGTTTGAGGTTTCTGAAGTCATCAGATTTGATTTGAGTATTTCTATAATTTTTACGTTAGATACCTATTTGATGATTTATATTAAGAAACAAGAAAAATATGAAATCTAGACAAACTGAGAATGAATATGATGAAATTACTGCTGATCAGCCAGTCATTGGTAGGGTCATAGAAAGTACATATCTACAATGTACCTTGGACATAGAGGGTCCTTGGTGCCCATTCACATAGAGTGCAGTATGTGCCCATCCTCATACACTTTGAGCTCAGCCACATAGAGGGTAGTATGTGCCCATCCTCATACACTTTGTGCTCAGCCACATAGAGGGTAGTATGTGCCCATCCTCATACACTTTGTGCTCAGCCACATAGAGGGTAGTATGTGCCCATCCTCATACACTTTGAACTCAGCCACACTTCTAACATTGTGAGAGAGGATTGTTCTAAAATCTTGTAAAAAGTGAAAATTGAAGACAATGTTTCTAATAAGAAGAGCAGATTAGTAAACATCTCAGATAAGTGTTACAAATGACCAAGAACACCGTTAACCTGGTGTCCTCATATCAACATTTTTCCACTAATTGCCTTGTACTTTGGTATTTTCCACTAGATGTTTTTGAGATCCAGACAATCACAAACACTTAAAACTTAACATCACGTCTTTTACAGATAATAAACATTACTTACGCTAATTAGTAGGTATCCATGGCAACACTTTCACTTGAACAATATTGATTGTAATCCTTGTGACAATTAATATTGACAATGACAATAAATTTTAGGAAATATATATCTTCTCAATCTGGTTATCACTTTTGTCAACAAGTGAATTTTGTATTCTTGCCTCTCAGAGATTTCAAACCTTGCCATTTTGACTTGTCTTTGATGTCCCAGCATTACTTGTTTTGCTCTGTCAGTGAGTGTTGCTCTTGTAAAGGATGGTAATATTATGGGTTGATATGTCCACAAGTTTGTGTCAAATTGTCTGATGAGATAATATACCCATTTGTATTTTGTATCCACTGATCATAGATTGTTAATATACCAAGAACTTCATTAATCACCTGTCAGAATGTTGTTAGAGGTGGGAGGATTATGGGATAGCGTGTGTACCTATAGACTCCTTGGAAAGGCAGTTGTTAGAGGTGGGAGGATTATGGGATAGCGTGTGTACCTACAGACTCCTTGGAAAGGCAGTTGTTAGAGGTGGGAGGATTATGGGATAGCGTGTGTACCTATAGACTCCTTGGAAAGGCAGTTGTTAGAGGTGGGAGGATTATGGGATAGCGTGTGTACCTATAGGTTCCATTGAAAGGCAGTTGTTAGAGGTGGGAGGATTATGGGATAGCGTGTGTACCTATAGACTCCTTGGAAAGACAGTTGTTAGAGGAGGGAGGATTATGGGATAGAGTGTGTACCTATAGGTTCCATTGAAAGGCAGTTGTTAGATGTGGGATTATGGGATAGAGAGTGTACCTAGAGAGTCCTTGGAAAGGCAGTTGTTGGTGAATTTTGGGATAGAGTGTGTACCTATAAATTCCTTGGAAAGGCAGTTGGTGGTGGGATTATCAGTGTTGCAGCCATGACACACCCTTGAATGTCCCTAAAACAGAACCCATTGTCCCGCATTCTCAAGTACTACGGGCCACCACAGACGCATTCATGAGTGAACTGTGTTTAATGAGTGTACATGTAGTCTAAATGACATCTGTTACTGATGAAGACCTTTCTTTTGCATGATTGTTTTGAGGCTTATATTTATGTACTATCAAAGCCGTGATTAAAAGTAATTAAAACGCTGCACTTCGTTATAATACTTGCTTGTAGTCCGACTGAGCTCTGATTGGAGGCAGATATGGTATACTGCTACAATTGCCTGATATTCATGCATAGTGACACAGTCCAAGTAGCTTGAATTGTATTTGTGAAACTAATTTATAATGCAAAATGTGATTGACAACTGACTTGTGTCCCAAAAATGTATACAATGCAAGAACCGAGGTACATGAATATTCCACATTGATTAAGGGTCATTAGCATAGCATTTTAATACCGAAACAATGCTCATTAATGTAATCTGCATATTTGAATATCATTATACCTCGCATCTTGCACTAATAGCAAAAATGTGCAAAATATCCCCGAATATAAACGGTAGTGGAACATAGTGTCCCCTAGTTTAAAATTCCTGGCTGCAACACTGGATTATGGGATACAATTTGTCACTGTCAGTTTATAATTTAGGTACCAGTATGAGTGTTGGGTACACAGGTGACTCTGATGTGATTGAAGTTTACACAGGAATAAACAACGACGCTAACACTGATTAAAATTCTTGATTTTTATTTTCATTGTGAAATACTATCAACATACTACAATAAATACATACTTGTTTTGCATTACAATCAACTTATCATGATTTTTGATTTCACAGACTCTGATTCTAAGCACTAGGCAATGGACATGCAATAGACACTAAATAAATAAATACCAATTCAATTATTTGCATGTAAAGATATTCCATATTTGTCAGAGTCGTGGAAATTCTTCATCCACAGAGAGTAAGCAGTGGTTTTTTCCTCTCAATATAAATAAAATCCATCAGCCGATGTGAATTGACTTTGTGTCTGAATCACATCAGAAACCTCAATAAATAGGAATTTGTTGATAATATTTTGGTTAAGATTTGTTCATTCTAGTCACTGAGTTCACTATCAGAGTTGTGTTCTTGAATTTCAATTTGACTGACGGCTTCTTCCAGTGGAATTGGTCTGCCATCTGGACCCACTGTCATTGGTTTTATAACACCCTCTCTGAAATACAAAAATAGTCAATGAGTTTTACAGACATACCATGCATTAATAATACAGTACCATATCCTCCTTACAGGAGGAGTCTACAATTTTCTGACAATGCCTTCAAAGCTACAAGGTATCAATGTGTTCAAGTTACCCATTTGGAAATGATACCTTAATAATCAAGTCAGAAAACGCATGAATTTTTAACATCGGTTACATGGGGCTGCTCGAGATTTCGCAAAAGTGGGGGCCAAAATTTCAGTCATGGGGAGGTCACAACATCACGCGTGAAGACGTCCGCAATATGAACATGAAAGAGCTACCAGAATTTTTAAAAGCAAGGAAGATTCCTCCTTCCAAAGCTAAAAAGGCTGAGTTGGTAGAGCTTGCTGAGAAATCCATAGACCTTGGATTAGAAACTAATGTAAATAATGTGAAAGAGACTCCCCACCTTACTATCCAAAATGTTTTTTTGTGTCGAGTTTGTGTTTGATTCGTTTCGAATATGTGTTCCTACATTCTTATCCGATTGTTTGTGTTAATAAAAATGTTTGTTTCGCTTTGGATATTTGCAGGGAAGTTTGGATTTGTGTGTGCGGTAATGTTTTGTTCATGTGGAGAAAGCTTTAATGGCGAGACGCAGCCGGGCCTATGGTGTGACAAATTTTGATAGAGTGGCCCTTTGACGCTTGCATTTTCGGAACCAGAGTGTGGTTTCTCATCAGTCGCAGTGTAGATTCTTTCCTTAGTTTGTGTTTGTAAAAATTTATTTTAATGCATTTTAGTGATCTTGCTCTTCGAGTAGCGAGGCAAGTTCCCCTTTTACATGCGTTGGCAAAACGCCAACATCGAGACTGTTGCTGTTTCGTTTAGCGAGTACGTTGGTTGATCTGGAAGAATTATTGCCCCAGTTGTTGTACTCGAATAATGTCGAATAATGTCGTTCATGCTTATGTTTTGCCAATGTGTCCATCGAATTCGGCCGAAAATCACACGAAACGAGCATTTTTGAAGCAAATTAAGTACCACATATGAATTTTGAGAATGATAGGGAACGATCGACGCGACGGTTTCATGATAGACAAACTTGCTGCTTTTCACAGTAAAATCGAACGTCGAAGATGACATGGTGGCATAATCCCTATAGGAAATAGTCATTTGGTTTCCTGACTTTCTTTTTCTCAGGCATATGGACACACGTCTATGGGGCGCATAGTCCGAGAGTGGAATAGATCACAAACATTTGGAAACTGTTAGATACCCAGCTAAGTTCACGTCGTATCATCCTTATCAATGTCGATCTCAGGCGTTTCTCTTTCTTAACATCATGGAAATAGTGGAAGGTCACGCCATTCATCCATGGGTATTTGTCGAGTTTGCCGGCTTTGCAGTAAAAGTTTGGCATAGTCAAACGCTTAAGGTGACAACAGAGCAGATGAAAGTAGACTAAACTTAGTTTATGGAAATGGAGTCTGTGTTATCGCAATATATGCAGAATGGGGTCCAGAAAGTAGCCCTCACTTCCGGTCAAAGGAATAGCGCCCTTAGTGGCGAAAGCTTAAAATCCTTGAATTACCGCATGGTCTTATAACTCGAAACCGACGTATTGCAGGACTTACAACCTCATCATTACGGGACGTTCCCTTCTAAAACATAGGGCCAAAGTCCCTGAAGCTACTATAGACATGGATACAAAATTAAGTATTTCCTGACTGTATGAAATTATCTCACTAAGGTCATCCTACGGACAAGTA
>LD352038.1:65664-91244 GCA_001465055.1 Ptychodera flava | reverse complement strand
TTGGGAGGGGACTTCAAAAGTATAGCAAGTCAGAAGGAGGTCTTGAACGCATTTGCGGGTTTGTTTGGGGGTATTGAGTAACAGGGGAGGGTCACTTATGTTCATGCACGGATAAGGGGGAGGGTCACTAATTTTTGTGCATGAACTTTTGAAGGGTCATTATTTTTTATGCAGCGATGTTTCGAAAAACACCGGCCCACCCCCACCCCCCTTGTAATTTATGTCCAGTCCCTGATTTCTCGGAATTTCCCAAAGTCACCAGTAATTAGTGACGGATTACTGTGTACAGATCCTTCTTAATTCAAACGATAAACTCTTTCTTCTTGTCGATTCTAGTTTGCGAGCAGGAGTACCGTGTAGGTCTACCTCTGTAAGACAGTCTTCACAGTACTTGTATTAATCGTGGTCGCTGGCAAATATTGTAAGCAGCGCCGTCAAGGTTTTAGTGAATACAATTAATTTAATTTGAACAACACAATTAATTAGGCCTTCACTCTCATCTTAAACCCAAGACTCTAATTCCTATTCCAATTTTAAATAAAACGAGGATACCAACCAACTTTTGCCTTCTCTATTTAGAAACTCTGAACACTGAACTCTTTTCTGTTGTCATAAATAATGCGTGTATTTACACGATGCTGCCATTTCCCTAAGGTAACAGTGAGGGGAAAACCTTGTATACTGACCTTCCCTAAAGTTCGAACTCCTCTAAAATACAGAAGTTTCCATATTTATCACTGTATCAAGATATTTTTACATTAGGTATCATGATTACAAGTGTGCTTACGCAATTTTGGTGCTAATCTTGACGGATTTGACCTGGCATTCTAAAATCAACTTATCGGGTGGCTTACATGTAATGATCATAGTTCTCGAACTGTAGTGGACTATTTCATGTAAAAAGTGTAACATTTACACACACATATGCTTACGTTAATATCATACTTACCAAAATACAATGCAAAGTTCACTATCCACAAGAAGAAGACGGGAGAAGAGATATGGGTGAATGAAATGTGGGAAAATTAGCTTTAGACGTAAGTAGTCTGTAAAAGTCAAACTTGGATTTTTGCCAGTTTCATTATCACGTGATATCGATATAGATGGCCGATACACAAACAAGGTTAAATGGACACTGTTAACACCGCCCATATACATTCCTGTCTATATTAATGACACCTTATGGGCAGTTGACATGTCCGTACCTAGGGGCGGGGGAAGGGGTCTCTTGGTCTTAGCACAGGTTTCTTGTTGTTATCGTTTATTTTTTATGCGTTGGAGTATGATATGTATTGCCAATAAAGTGTGTCCCGATCTTTTGCTAGCACTACTTTTGCATAGATTTTTCTTTCTCCTCCACTGTGCCATGTATTTGTCCTTTGACAAGTTTTATGACTATGTTGAGTCTATTATCTACTAATGCTTTTAAATGCCTAATACGCAATAGCAAGCAAGGGATCAGTGGACGCTGTCACCAGATTATCACCGGATTAACTTTGACAAAGTCAGCAATGAACGAGTCAGTAAGGGTATAAGCATCTTGCTGATTCGATCGTTGTTTACCAAATTTATAGCTATATCGTCCTGACCAAATAACTCGTTAGCAGCTCATAAACTCCGTCTTACATGGTAATAGGCACAGAAACGACACAGATAAGGCCTGTATAATAAGTTCATTACATGACATTGATTGATTGTAACTCCAAGACGAATATTGCCTGCACTACCCTGTGGTCGTAGTCGAATGATATCCCTGGTGATTAGTGCGCCATCTATCGACGCCTTGCGATCAAGAGAGTAACAGACCTGGCGCCAAAAAAATCATATTGAGGAGAGCAACCTTCTGTACATTAGAGATATCCATCTCATGATTTTGAGTCTATCTTGCAAATTTGCCAATAAAGTAAATTAATGCAATATCTTTGAAAAGCCAGATATAAAAAGATGAAAATGTCATCCTCATATTTTTCCAAAAACAGACAAATGTGTGGATCATGACCATTGATTGAATCTGGTATCCTGACAAAATGAAACGCAATGCTCCTGTCTGTAAATATGTAGATGAATCGACATTAATTGTACACCGTCTGGAACTCTGGAAATGTAAAATTCTACGTATTTATGAACACGTACAATATACCAGTAGGTTTGGTTGTTTGAATCTGAAAAATAGTGTCTGATGGGACAGAATATACCATCAGTTGGTTACAACCAGTGTCATGATGCATGGTCGTTCGAAATCTGTCGATCAGGTACACAAACTCAACTAAATCTGCAACAATTTTGCTTCTAAACCAAGGCATAATATTAAGATTGAACATTTGTACCACATTGTGGATCTTCATTACTCTTTCAATCTTTTTGTTAAATCTTTGAAATTGCTGTTTGTTCTACAGTGGATTTCTCACAGCTCTCATTTTTTTTTACAGTTTTGATGTTTTAGTAGAGTATACAGATAATGTCAAGTTTATTTAATTGAAGTTCTCTTGAAAGAGTCAATTATTTAGAATACTAGTACTGTATTACAGAACTTTCTCACTTTTCTCGCCAACTTTTATGAGACATTCTGCTAACATAATAATTCTATAAATTGTAAACAATTTGAAATTGTTTACAATTACAGATAAAATTCTCTGTTTGCTGTATCATGTCCACAAAAAGTTAACCAAACACCAAACAATTGCTCGTTCATTTGATCAATATGTGGAAGAGATTTCAATAAGTGCAGCTTTAGCCTGTTCTCTTTCGTGTCCGAAGCGATGAAAATCAGAAAAATGTGGGCGACTTCGAACGTCAGTGATTTATCGCTGCCAATTGGGAACACATATTTTCCCTGAATAGAACTTTCGACAACTTTTCTCTTTTAATCTCGCATGATTTGCGATGGTCAACCGATCAGTTTTAAAACGTGGTCGATGTGCGAACTTTATGCCATATTTGCTAAGCGTGTAGCGTCCTCGATGTCGAAGTGGATGTGTTCCTATCGGCCAGAATAACCAGGGGAGGGCTGGTAATAACTTTGTATTTGCTTTTTCGTCACTGTGTACACAGTCCGCCTAGCCACCGGTACTGTGCAAGAAGTCAAAGTATGTGAATCAGGCAGAAACTAACTCGCGACTGTGCAGACTCAAAGGTAACGCGTTCAATCGCTAGGAAAACCTGGACTGGGCTGCCAAATTCCAAATAGGGTTGTATGAAAAAAGGAGAGACACATGAGAAACAACTGCAAATGATTTTATTTTTAGAAATTCACCGACTTCAACCAAGTCTATGTCGGTGCCAATAAATCAATGAAATCTTGTTATCGATGATATAAGCCAAGCACAGAGGGTGGGAGAGCAGATAGATGACAGACAGGAGAAGGTTGAACACCTGGCAGTATGTATCATCTCTGTATAAGAAATAAACGGTGTTAACTTTAAAGCTTTTGAGCCTCTGCACTGTTTCTGTATCCCGATGTCGTCTTGCTAGCTATTCCCCGAAGGGAGACGGTGAGCAGGAGATGGTGAACTATTACACTAACAAAGTCCTTGATAACTTAAATGTCAAGCTGTCAGGCAGGTAAGCGATATATCTGCTTCACTCAAAGAAATTTATTACGGAGCTGCATTGCTAAATCAAACACATAGCATGTAAAGACTTGAAACAAGCATATCGAAAGTTCAGCCTAAATAAAAAAATCACCGCGGATCCGCCAATTCTGATAACGAAAACGAGCAATAAGTCGTTTTAATGAGTCATGCGCGCATTGTTACAAGTAACGTAAATTAATTCCACCTATATATTTGAAAAGCCTGTCGTCCAGAGATGAAAATGTCATCTTAGTGTTTCAAAAATTGGTGTGAGAAAATTATGACAACCTACTAGTTTTAGCATCCTGACAACATGAACTACTTTGTTCAGCATTACAAATTGCATGGAAAGCTCTTTGTTTACTGACACCAACTTGCAGTAAACACTCTAGAACTCAAAAACTGGAAAACATCTATGCATTCATAGATACGTAAATATACGTTCATAGTCAGTTTTGTTGTTTAAACCTTAAAAAATTGTGTCTAATGAAGCAGAGTATACCAAGGTTGGGCGGTCTGTTGCTGCCTACTCCCATGATGCATTGTCTTTCCACACCTAATGAGCAAGAGACACAACCAAGTCTACAACAGCTAAGCTGCTGTAACAAGACTAAATGTAATTGTCATCCTCTGTGGCTGATTATATATCTTTCCATGGTGTTAAATCTTTGAAATAGTTCTGTCAACTCTTCTTTGGACTGTTTATACGAGTAGAGAAGAAAAGTAGCAAATAGCCTTGTTTGCACGTGGTAATAATTCACTTGTCTAGGTACTGTACAAAGTTTGTAGATTCATGACTTCATAACAAATTCAAGCATCGTCACAACCGATACATCAACGCCTCGTAAAGTCAAATACAATCATGGAAAAACATGTCAGACATGTTCAATAGCTGGATAAACAATCTGCATAAAGGGAAGTGTTTGGAATTTGATACCTTATTGGTTCTCGTTATTGTCCCGCTGTGTTTTAGTCACCCTGAAATCTAGATAGACTTGTTTCAAGGTCGTAAATCCTGTATTTTTTTTATTAAAATACAAAATGGTTGAATTTTGTTCTCCATGCAGCTCGGTGTAGAGTTTACTTTATGCAAAGCAGATAGATCGCTTACCTGCCTCTCAGCTTGCAAATTCTAAAATTCTCGACAACAACTTGTCAAAGACTTTAATACTTTTAGTAGAATCGATGAAAATAACAGTTTTTGACTGACTGCGGAAGCGGATTCCTTGATCACATATACATTAACTATGTTCACATCTGTTTTTTTATGACACACAAATTTTTGTGAACAAAACATGAAAATCGCGAGCGATTTCATGCGTAGTAAACTCGTCTGATATCGATCAATAACCATCATAACACCACGGATAACTATTTTGTAGCTAGGGAACGGACGAAAATAACAATTACGGCCTGGTATGAACGTGGATCATAGAATCTCCATTTCAACATCGCTGGTACTGTTTTTTTGAAATATGTTTCAATAATTCTGCTACATATCAGGTTTTGTAAGCGTTTCATATGATCTCCTTGTTTTGGTGGCCTTACGCAGTACTTATTTCTACTCTGAACGAAGAGTAACAAGGAATTCAATGTCATGGGGAAAGCTTACAGGTTCCAGACAAAAATAAGAAAACAAGCGGTAATAAATCGGCTTTCTTGCTACGAGAACCCTTGGATTAAAGTTTTATTTATGTCCCAAACCGAATGTGTTGTTATCAGCGCTGTAAATACTTCCCCTGATTGTGTACTCGTTTCGCAACACCATATATTTCATGCTCTTTAAAGGCACATAACACAGTTGTACAATTTTCTACTGTCGAAACGTATATTCGAGAGGTGTATTTTATATTCGATAATCCGTGTACACATTACTCGTTCGTTCTTCGCATATCTAAATAGTAAGGTTGGTCAATAATACTTTCAATTGATATAATTTCTACACATTTGGGAGTGTCCCAGTTGAACGCATTTATCTTAAGATTTATCTTACAGAAAGTGTATGCGAACAAGTTCGTCTACTGATGTGTTAAAAAATGGGGAACACAATTATTGAGTGAACTCGGTGAAATACAGGGAAACATAATATTTCCCAAATATTCCCTTTCTTCATTGGATACTATATTGTCCGTTTTCTTGAGATTCATTTACATTTATAGAGTCCATGACTCTTAAGTTTTTAGGAATTCCCTCAATCACTGCTGTGTAAAGATGATTCTCAAACAATAAAACAATCCCCATTTTCGGTTCCAGTCTGCGAGCAGGAGTCGGTCTACCTCTATAAGTGCGTCCACATTGCAATGTTGTTAAGGATCGTGGTCGAGCAGTAGTGTATGAGGCAGAATTAAATTTGCGGTACAAAAATAAATTTGGAGCACATAATTATTTCGGTCTCAGCCCTCATCTTAAACCACGGACTCTGAACTCCTATTCAATTTTTATCTATACAAACTCTTGCCTTCTCCATTTTGAAACTATGAACCCTGACTATTGTTCTCTAGTCATAAACAATGCCTGTATTTACAAGATCCTGCCATTTTCGTCAGGTCACAACAAGGCGAACACGTCCATGACTAACCTTCCCTATAGTTTGAACTCTTCTAAGATAGACGTTTTCAATGTTATCCTTGTATTAATTTGTATTGATATATGTACACTGGGTATTGTGATCGCAACTATGCACTGTAGGTTCCAGTCTACGGATTTGACCTGCATTATAAAATCAGTCTCTTTTGCTATGGAGATATTCAAATCATCATGGCTATATAACTATAGTACACTATTTCATTCAAAACACGTGACATGTACACACAAAAATTATTACGGTAATTTCAGATTTACCGAAATCGATGTTAACTTCACTAATTATCCGAAAGCACAAGACGGGAGAAGATACGTGGGTGAAGAAAATGTCGGAAAGTTAGCTTTGATGCAGGAAGTATGTATAGTTAAACTTGAAATGTTGCCAATTACATATTGTCACATGATAACAATGTAAATGGCTGATACGAAAACTGTTGACACCGCCTATAAATAGTTATGACACAAGCTTGAAACGTTACTCATTGCGTTTGTTACGGTCTGACAATAAACCTGGTAATTATAGGGCCATCTATCGACACTTTTCGGCGAAGAGGGGAGCAGACTTTGAGTAAACAAATAATACAAATAAAACTGCACTCTTCTGTACATTAAATATCTTTACTGATGTCTTTGAGTCTTGCACGTGTCATTACCGGTAAAGTAAATATTAACTACATGTATATGCTTGGAAAGCCCGCTATCACAGGTGAAAATGTCATCATCATATTATTTCAAAAATAGACAAGTGTGCAGATCATGAACATCAACTGGTTTTGTCATCCTGATAAATTGAACGACTTTGTCCTGCATTAAGTATTGAAAGTAAACGTATCGATAAATCGGCATTAACTGATAGCAAACACTTTGGAATTTAGGAACGTCAAGATTATTTGCATTCATAAACACTACAACTTGCTTTTGATAATCTGATGGGGCAGAATTACTAGTGTGTTGCAACCTACTTATTTGATGCATGGTCTTTTCAAGCGATATTTATTTATTCGGATAACCAACAGGAGTAAATTCTCAATTACAGGCTCCGCAAAACATAAAAATACATAAAATACAGACAAACACAACTTTAACGCACAAAGAACATACAAATCATGAATAAAAATAATTCATTGCATTTGTTTTAAAAAGACTAAATCTGGTAAAAATGTCAATACTCGAGCGCAATTTTGCAATTTCGACCAAACTTCGTTTAATGCCCTTAAATATCAATTATCTTATCATACCATATTTATCTGCTATTAAGTGATATGGATATATGTAGCTTATAAAACGAAGTGTCGTAGGTTTTATTTTTCTAACAGGCCTTCAGTACCTTAAAGTTTACACTGTTCTCATCCTTGAAATCAATATAGATTGTGTTGTTGTTGCTGGGCAAATGTCAAGTGTTGTTTTGATAGTTATAGTCTTATGGGAGGGCTGCATTAATTTCTAGTTTGATATCATATTTAATCAATATCTAAATCTTTCTCAGTCAGTTTACCTTTCTTTTAATTAAGTGCGTATCTGCGTTTCCATGACTCCTTAAACTTATCTCGACCCCTTCAGGGTGTGTTCTCATTAAATTTTCAACTCTAAAATATGGAAAACGATCATCCCAAAATAACTCTAAATACAACATTTTGTTGCAATGATTGATTGATTTGAAATGTACTTTTGCGGAGAAGAGTATGGCGGTCTACTGCTAATCTTTATCGTCAACAGTGGTTGTAGACCAGCGTACTCAATTGCCATGGTGTAGATTTCATATTCACACGGTCAACCTGTTTCTATTTTCAATGTAAGCTAGTTGTGAGCTAGCACAAATCGTGTCTGTCAGCGTCACTTTTGATATACAAACTATTTGAAGACTGTACCATAGTGTTTGGAGGGGTGATGCCGTGTACTCATCATTTGAATCCAACAGGTGGCGTTATTCCCAACATTTTAATATACCCCATGATCTAAATCCGAAGTGATATTGTTGACCAACGCGTAGACGGGCGATACTAGGCTGTCAATGAGATTAGAACGAAAGGACTCAAAAAGGTGTTTTATCACGAGAAAGGAAAAACACTCATCATAGAGAAATGAGACTGTCCTAAACTTATGGAAATTCAATCACATTGCAGTCGTGTCTCGTGAGGACAGTGTTTCTCCCCTCTGTATTTGTCCAAGTGTTCGTCAAGTTTCGACATTTCGCATTTCAAAATGAAATTAAAGTTCATTGCAAATAAAACTTACTCACTTCACCATGAGATTAAAATTTGCGAATCAAACCGAATCAAACCGTGCATGCGAGTATTGATTCGCCGTGATGCGATTTCATGGCAGAATCACTTTACCTATGTTATTAACCAACCATGATAAGTCGTAGACTTTTTACAACTAGCAATTCATAATTGACTTTTTAGGTATTGAAATTAGTATTTCTTTCAAGTCATTTTATGTCTTTACCACCCGACTTCGAAAACAATCAAAGTACTTCCGTTGAATTGGTCCTCTGTAATCTTCTTTGTCTTCTCACAGATACAATGTTTCGCAGAGGATCACGCTCAAGATCAAGATCTCGTTCCCGATCTCGTTCTTTCTCGCCTGGAGCTCGTACTGCGCTGGCTGCAGCTGTAATCGTCAGGAATGCTTCAAGATCTCGTTCAAGATCTCACTCCCTTTCACCTTTGAGAGATCGCTCCAGATCAAGCTTCTCCGTGATAATCATATCATTCATATATATATGACGTCATTTCTTGATTTCTATTTTATTTTTTTACCATTGTCAGGTTTCACCGTATCGATTAAATATCATAATACTAATATAAGAAACATTGTTTGTGAGTGATATATGACTTCACAATGAGTTGTGCTTGGGGTCTAAATAAATACTTTTGATATCAACACCAACGCTTACAATTGTCTACCCAGGCAATAATGTGTTCTAAGGCAAGGGTAGGCGGAAAGCTTCAACCGTGTGTAGGCTCTCCGCGACCTTCGAAGCTACACTCCGCCAGTGTTTGGTCGGGAGTCGCAGGGCGCCCGCACAAGGAAGAGTATTTCAGTCTGTGCAAGGGGCAGGATTAAAGCATACAATTACAAAGTACTCAAAAGTTTTAAGTAAATATCTCATCAATCTTTAGAAAGATAGAACTCAATTGCAACAGCGCCTGTCAACATATAAATAGCTTGGCCATACCATTTCCCTTGTCAGTGGGTAATTAAAAAGTCGGGCACAGAAAATTATTGTTCGTGACGAAAGTTTGAGACAACTCAGAGCAACCAAGAAATTTAGCGTTTCCCGTACACAAATGTAATAATAGAGTAGTTCGCTGCCTTGGATATATTTCATTTCATTTCATTTCATTTTTTCACCAGGGGAAAGATTACACAACACAGTGAAGTAATAAAAATATACAGTTGAAGCAATGATACAGCAGTGCTGATGATTACACTGAATAAACGACCCTAGTGTGGAGCATGGAAATAGTTCAATCAAACTAATCAAGTCCATGATATATTCGACAATGACGTAACAAATGTATGGTCATTGGTTATAAGAGTTGAAACAATATATGATAATTCAATGCTAATCTCATGTGCTTCAATACAAAAATGAACGTGATTAGAAAGCATGTTCCTGAAAGCGTTAGGCCGCGTTCACAAAAAGTGGTGAGGAGGCTGGAGGAATTCAGGGGCGGGGTTTCGATAATTCAGGGGGTAGTTGGGGGGACTTAGAAGTTTTGCTCTGCCTATAAGGGGACCTGAAAATATTTTGGCTCCAAAGATTTTGATGTCTCCCAATGGTTTTAATGTTTGAAATAATTAAACAAAATCTGGAACATTTTTGTCGCATTCTGTGACTTTAATCTCAAAAAAAAATCTAAAAATGTATGAATGCCATTACATTTTCACAAAAACAACAAGTTGGCCTTGTAACGGCACAGGAGCTGCAACTGTTGATAATTTTTGTCAATATTTCTATTGAATGTATCGAATACAGTTTCTTGCTATCTCTCTACAGCATGCTGAAACGTACAATATTCAATTTGTAGCTCGTTTGTCTAAATTTTGGAGATAATTAAATTAGAGTTCAGACTGAAAGTTATTTGTGAATGATACAAATGCATAGTACACGTAGGCTGTGTTAGCAAAAACAAGTGTGTAACGTAAAAAGAAAAGCAGATAAGCTTACATTTGCAGATCAAATATACATTACTTCATCATACAATTATCCCAATCGTGTTACTAGGAGACTGAACAATTACCATGGATTTTTTAATTCCAGCATATGAGCACAATCAAATATTAGAGAAAAAAGATGAGGTCACTATGCTTGATCTTATACAAATCTACGATAAAAAGTCACAGTTTTTCTCAAATCACTTAAAATCAATATATAAAACCATTCATTTCAAGTTCATGCAGTGAATGAAATTTTCACATCTCATCGTACAAAACCACAAAAGTAAACCTTTGTACAGTTAAGACTAATTTAAATGAAAAAATGAGTAACTAAATTGAATCATTTAGTTTTTACCACTTTGCCATTACTACACCCGAAATTTCTGAGATTAAAACATTTATTTGATGGAGCATTTAAACCTTCGAGTATTGTCAATATTGTAAAAGTTGTATATGTCTTGTACTTTTGAAAAAAAACAACAACATTTTTTCATTAGGTCACTTTGCTCAGTTTTTCATCATTCAATTTATCAAACGATCAACGTTCTCTATGCAAATATAACTGACTTTGAATAGTTTTTAATGCTCTTTATAATCATGTACACTATTGTTTCCTTCGGAAAAAAAGCCAAAAGAATGTTGGATTCCACATTTTTTTACTGTAAAGGAGAATAAACAATGTAATGCGTCGCTTCGTGTTATTGCGCCTTCTTGATGAATAGGTCGATCTGTATATGTAGAACTTCATCGTAGTAGCCACTCGACTTCAGCACAGTATCATATGACCTTTAGATTTATCAACAATTTCATTATCGCCGTAACTTCATCGCAAATTGTGATTGATGTGACCCAATGGTTTTCATCATGAAAGCAGTATCTTTGAAATCTTTCCCGCCCAAACTTTATTTGACGCATATTTAAAACAGATACGAAAATAGTAATAAATCTGACATTATTCTGCCAGATATCGACGAGGACAAGAGGAAAATCTAACGTGCTCTTGACAAATTGCATACATCAAGCGTAACACATACCAACCAGACTCGTGTTTTTCGGTCGGTGGGGTGGCTTCAGAGAATATGGGCATATCCTGTCTTTAAAGGGATGGGGTTGTCCCGTCTGCAAATGCACGTCTTTCTTGTTGATTGCCTCCTCCCGGAAATTTGCGATGAACGACGTCGAGCAAATGGAAAGCAAATTCAGCATTTGAAGCATGTTCGCAGCTCACCAGTTATGTAGCTTTCCACTTGCTACAAGACTTTGCCAAATAACCGTTGGATGTGTCAATTCATTTATGTGAAGCTCTTTCGGCCATGGTTGTCAGTTTTGGCAGAGCTACCACCTAAAAATTGAATATACAGCAGGGATGTTGGGATAGTTTGAGCAACAACATACATGTTGTTGGGCTTGCATACGTGCAACCACAGACGGGACGACTCCCCTCCCTTTAATCAAGCCAGTGAGAAGTCCTCCTGACAGGTAGATAACTTCGCGTGGTCAACGTACAACCGTACCCCCCTACACAATACATTGGAGGGAAAATATTTCTGTAAATTAAGCAGATACTTTATTCCGATATGTACAAGATTTGAAATGTTAAACACATAAAAACATACAATTCTAGCGATGGAGCAAGTCTTTCTCAAACATACTAATGAAATTTCATTTAATTCGGAAGTAATTTCATTGATTGAAGTGAGACACTTAATTTAACTGTTGCTCGATCGCCCAGATACTTGATTGAGTATTTCTGTCAAGCGGATCGAATGATATTGACTGACATGATACAATAATAGGTGAATCAATCACTGAGCCGTGTCACCATTATGCAGAAGTTACATGTGTCATCATCAACGAATGCCCCGTCTTCGTCATCGCAATCGCCATTGTCATATTCATCAACATCAGCATCACCACAATGATATCCTAGGCCCACTGGAGTAAATTTATTCCACGACCAGAGAAGCATAATCTGTGACACTGTACATTTCAACATGTACATAATTTTGCCTCAAAATAAAAGACATATTAAAATTTGTCTCCTCGATAAAACTCTACAAACATGTTGTTGTAAATATATTAATGCAAGAACCTTTACTGTTTCCATTTATGTATCGTTAACATGTGCGTTTTCCTCGGCGCTTTCCTCGATGGTATCATTATATGAGCTACTAGTAATGTTACAGACGCCCGTAGTAATGATTCACGACCTTAATTTGCAATAGTGATGGAGTTGAATTATTTATAGTGATTCATTGAGGACTAAAGTAATGACACTTTGCAATTTTAACGGTGAACTGAGTCTTTTTCTCGCAGATACTGGGTAGGAGAATGGAGAGTATTGCATGGGCAGTAGCCCCCTCGATATTCCGCCCCTAGGGGGCGCTTCGACATTTTCTAATTACATTCGCTGTGGTTTGTTAGTCTTCAATGCTGAATTAGAGTCCTTCATTCAAATGAAGAAGTTCCGTTTGCGATGTATCACATCCTCCACATTTGATGGTAAAGTAATTGTTTCTCACACCTCAACATTGGAACTGAACGTCTTTTGTTGGGTAGCGCTCCAATAACCCACAGACAAGAAAGATAATGATTAAATTGAAACAATTTGAAATGATTTTTTTTAGAGTTTGTAAACAGGAACCAAATTCCTCGTTGATACCTTCACTTGGGAATGTATCGGAACTCATACTCTGAGTTGAGCAAGCTTAAATTTGTTTTGTGGCGGAGAAACTTTTACTCATTTCAGTATATGTATAGTAGATGAACAATTATTGAATACCAAATTATGGAAACTTCTTTCTAATACCACTATCGGAATCATCACGAAAAGATCACACCTTTAGAATATTTTCGATACGGTCAAGTCTTTCTGCCTTCCTTCCTTTTCGTTCTAGCAAATATTTGCTCAAACTTCTATTGGAACTCCTTCCCGTCTTCGATAGTTTTGAAAATCGCCGAAACAATATGTTTCTCAATATTCGATCCCCCCGCCTCAGTGAAATCCTTAACATTCAACACCAATGAATTGCTAGACCTGAATTTGCAGTTCTATCTCGGTATTCAGATAGAGTTCGAAAATTTCTGCTCTTGAATGGTCTCTGATCGGCATTCGAATTTAGCCCGTGACTTTCTCCTTGTGAAGTTTGAGATCACACGCATGATGTTCTTTCCACTCTTTTGGGAGGTGAAAAATTCGACCATGCGACTACGAGACTTCTTGCTTGTTGTCATTTCTGTCTTCTCGAGGAGTGTGTAAGTTACTATTTCTTGAGTGTCTTGATCCACTTCGTCGGCCTTAGTCGTTTCCCCCGATGCTGTAAATGGAGATTTCAAAACGGGGCTGCAATCTTCCTTTGACAGAAACGGTTTATCTGTGAATTTGTAGATATCAAGATTGTTGAGAAACCAATAGATCTTAAAGTGAGTGAAGGCAACAGGTTATAATTAATTTCGACGATTTCACTCTCGAAGGTCAGAACTTGCTATAAGTATCAGATACCCTACCTTTTTGATATTTTGGTGATAATGAATTGTGTTCTTGTAAGTCATGTGCGTAAACAAAGTCATCCGGAGATGCAGTCTCTTCAGCAGCATATTGCTTGTCAATATCTAATTGTATTCGTTGCTCAGTTGCTCCTCCAGTTTTCTCTCTGAGAAGTTCAATCTCTCTCCTTAGTTTTTTCACTTCTTTCTCCAGGCAATGCGTGCGCATCACTTCCATTGCAGCTTGATTTTCAGCAATTTCTGCAGTCTCTCTGTATAATTCACACTGCTTCCGTAGTTCTGACTTTTCTTTCAATTCTTCTTCTAACCGATCCTGAAGAATTTTCAGTTCAGATGTATTGTTCTCATCGTGTTCTATGCAAAAAAGTAGAAATTCACTAATCAGAGCCTCATGGACTTTCAGCAACTCTGAAGGATTGGCCCAGATGAAGTAGGATGCTCAGACATATAAATTATTGGTACACTTCCCATTTCCTATAACTGAATGTGAGGTGACCCTTATCCTTTTGCCACACTTATAAAACAAGACCTTCTATCTAATCAACATTTAAAAGTTTAAAAATGCGTATATGACCTTGATAAGCCTGTTAATTCTGATACATATATGTACAGATATTTCAACTGGTTACATTAAACAAATTGAATTAATAAATATTTCATTCGTATTTATTAAGTTTTGTCAATAATATCCACATTGGGAATGTATTAATCGTTTATATTGAAGTGGAAAAATAATTTAATAACTAATTTCTGGCAATTTGAATTCACAATCTAAGGCATCTAGTCATCCAACAAGGCTGACACCATACACTTATGTGTGATTTCCATCGCAATTTTTAAAATGTAGACAGTCGAAATATCTGTTCATAGGTATATAAAAATCAACATACTTATCATATCAGCTAAAGGTAATTTTAATCGAGGAAAGGTCGATATTGTTTTACCTTGCCGGTCCATTGACCCGATGCTTTGCGTCGAGCTCCATGTCGCTTTTTCACTCTGATCATAACCTTCATCCTGAAAAAAATACCAAAGAAAATATTAGTTATCTAGTTGATCAGCCAATCAAGATTTGCTGTAAACTATCCACACTATCTGAAAAATATAATTTTTTATGTTAAGTTTGATAGAGAGGCGATGCAGCTATTTTTGAAGAGGTGTAATTCGAAGGAATTACAGTGCTTCAACATATATTCCCAATTCCCTTCTTTAACGTGAGAAACTCGAAGACACCGACTCATATATTCATCCTAAATTGTTATTGTATAACGGAAGGTTAATTACTCTTTCAAATGGCTACTAGAGATCTTATTTCCTTTGTTACAGATGTAATTTGTTCCTCTCAGACATTTCCTATATCTTCTTCAGAGGTTCATAATATATGAGGCCACTGACACCATTTGTTGACCGTTACGGCAATGTGACATTTACAGATCAAACATCAGAATGGTTAATTTAATACTTGTTTTACATGTAACATTGACAAAAACGAAATGTATTCATCAGTAAAAGTGATAAAAACACTTATTTAAATTTCAAAAAGAGTGACAAAGATTTTATGTCATTAGTTGATTTGAATTGTAACATGCATACGCAGCAAAACGTAATGGTTTTACACTTGTTGTAAATAACGTAATTTGACATGTAAATGGTACACGTCAAGATTTGTTTTGATATAATGAGCGGATTAATATTTAAATTCTATATCTGTCTGTCTATCCCTCTGTCTCCTCTCTCTCTCTCTCTCTCTCTCTCTCTCTCTCTCTCTCTCTCTCTCTCTCTCTCGTGCTCTGCCCCGAGGAAATGTAACTACAAGTTTACACAGGAGCATGGGAGCGACTACGAGGTATGGTGTCTGTAGATTTAAGCTATTAACGGTAGCCATATAGTCTTCGTTTAGATCCTAATTCTCGCAAGTCAAATCATTCTGCTGCAGTAACGATGTTCTAGGTCATGATGGTTCAGATTGTTGTGGATATAATAAGATCCACTGGTTCTAAGGAATTTGATATAACTTACATCAAACTCGAACATCGCTGGCTCGTATTTATTTGATTCGTCTGCCATGTTATCGGCTAATTCCTCGAGTCTAACCGCAACACCATAGTCTGAAGTATAAAAATTTAAAATACGCATTTAAATAACTCATTTCCACCTTCAAAAGTAAATATACACTTATTTTCTGTAGCATATTGCAAAACGTTACATTTATTAAACAAAACAAATTTGTCTGATTTTACATGAAAACAATTGACCAAACAATAGGTGCGAGTTTGGTTTATTATCAGTATAAATCTGTTCCCACCTTTAAAATCTGTTGAAGGACACACTTCATGTTGATAATCTGTGTTAGACGACTGTGTTTGAAAAATATCTTCATTCTCATCGCCATCGCTCTGCAATGAAAACGACACTTCTAAGTTACTTCCAACTGTTCACAAAAGTACAAGAACAGCTGCTTTTCAAGTATTAAATAGTACCAATTTCGATGTATTCAAGCAAAGACTAAAATGAACACTCACTTCAGCCTGGAGTTGAGCGAACAACCTTTGTTGGGCTTCCGTTAAGACAAGGTCCTCCGATTCTTCACTTATCTCTGTAGGTTCCACTCCTCCACCATCTCCTGTAATAGATCGATCCAAAAACTTTTATTTTGTAACATGTTTCAGTTTGTGTTGGTTTCAGTGAAGGCTCAATGACATACATTACAGCATCTATATCCTGAATTGACTTCAACAATTAGGGCTCTATAATATATAGATATATACATGTATGTATATGCATTCCACTTTACCTACTTACGTTCAAACGTACACAATATATGTGTAGCAGCGGCCTATATAATAACTCCTTCACTTTAACAGATTGTACAAAATTTTGAAAACTGACAATTTAATAAATTTACGCAGCTTCTGCTCTGATGAGTTTCCTCTCTCAGCGCTACAGCAAAACGCTGCCTATTATAGGTGTCGCTATTATAAAATTCAAATGACTTTATCTTGAAACATACGTTTTAAGAAGAACAGCTCCACTTCTTCAAACCTCTCCTGATCGTATGTAGCCTTCAACTTCAGCTTGACACCAAGTTTATCCGCCTCGTTTCTCATTTCGTCTGTCAGTAAAACTGGATCAAATGCTTTCGCAAAAGATCCACATTTACACCCTGCTTCCAATCTGTAGAGCTTTAAAAGATTTGGAAACCCAATTGAAATCCTAAGAGAACCGATCTCTTGATCTAACACTAGGACTTCACCCAATTCTCCTTGCACAACCTTCTGTGCAACTTCAGGTGGACATTCTGCAGCTTGTTTGCTTAGGCCTTCTCGACACTGCCGTTCGAAGTTCTCATGTTCTAGGTCCAAACTTTCCATGCTAATGACAACATCGAGACCTATATAGTAAAAATCATATTTATTAATACATCTTATTGTATTAATAGTAAACATGGCTATGTTAATGAAAATGTTGCATATTTAAGAGCAATAAGATCGGTACCGTGAACACAATGTACAGGCAGTACGTTAATCAATATCATTAACAGAAGTCTTAAAAGTGCTTGTAAATTTTTACGGAAATAACATAGTACTTGTAAGTTCATAAAAACACACGTGAAAAATACTTGCTTTTTAAGTCAGTCTTTGGTGAGAACAGTGCTGCAAATCTGGCGTAGCTTTTAGCCACAAAATCTCCATCTTTGTACATACTCTTCAACAATGCCGCACGTTCAAAGGCTTCATCTAATTTACTGAGGCCTTTGCTTAATTTTTTTGACCATTCATCGTGCAATGACACTATGCAAGAATTTCCTTCTTCTTTAAAGTATTGCACAAGTAACGTTGAAAGCTCTGAGTTGTCATGAGTGAGGAGCGGTAGTCCAATCGCGAGGGCTTCTAAATTTGGAAAGTCTTCGCTGAAAGGAGTGGTCACGTACAAATGGGCCTGTTTGAGGAACACTACTAGATCTTCCGCGGAGCAGTATGGGAAAAATTTTAGCTGCATGTGGGCGCATTCTATCTCTCCAGCCATTTGTCTCTCCCTTTCTATATCTGTTTCTGATGAAAGACAACAGATTCGCCATTTTGGAGGTCCTATCCCAAGGTCAGCCTGAACTTCGCCACATTTACTTATTTCCTCTGCCAGTTTCTTGTACTGGTTTACGTTGTCCCTGTTTATTTTTCCGTAACTTAAGATAACATGTTTTTTCACGGTCTCGTTAGGGCGTTTCACATTCTGAATGAAGAATAACTCTCTTGGCTTAGGTACAAGTTCTTTATGCGGCTTCTCTGCTAAGGCTCTGTACTCGTTTTCGTAATACTCATATACGCTTGGTCCGATTGATATTAGAACATCAGCCTCGACTGCCATGTCGAGCATTTCCTGGTTCAGATTCTCCTGTGAGTTGCGCGATGATTGGTATTGATCATCTGGATTTCGGTGATTAATCAAATATAATTTCGATCTTGGAAAAAATTTCTTTTTGATCTGAATTGCGGCTTCCGCTGTCTTTGGGGCATATCCGACAATGTATTGAATGTTTTTAAGATCTCTCAAACATGGAAAAAAGGCCTCATAATGTCGAAGAAAATCGATATCGAAAGAGTTCTTTGTTGTTTCACTCTTTTTCTCTCTATGAATCAAGATAACACCACAAAGCTTGGCATCTTTCTTCTGCTCTTCGGTGATTTCGAAATCATTTACCGTTACATACACTGTAAGGATTTCCCCCATCTTTGCTTTCCTTGCGCAGAAGTCCTGAACAAGGGTTCTATGACACTGCGATAGGCCTAGGAGGGTTTTGTTCCATTCTGTAAATATGAACAGCACGGCAGGAGGTGGAGGTAGACAGCTTGCATCCACATAGCGAAGTTCCGCCTTTGGAAAAAGATCCTCTTTGATTTCGGTAGCTTCCCTTTTTGTTGTTGGGTGATATCCTATGACGTATGTAACTTCATTCAGGTGGGATTTAAGGTGTTTATAGTATAGGTTATGGTAGAATAACCAATTTAAATTTGGAGAATCTCGTTCAGGATTTTTTATTCGTTGTGGAGAAATTAGGGTAACACCCGCAGCTTGTGCGTTTTCCTTGATATATTCATTCGGCTCAGGATCTAATGTTGTGGAATAGCATTCGCAGTTTGACCCGATCTCCGGCTTTGCGCAGAAATGCTTTATCATACTAGCAGCCTCTTCATTCCAGGACTCGAAAACAAACAATAGTTTTTTCGCTGTAGCTTCCTTCCTCGAACTGTCATGTTCAGCAGGAGCATGTACATGGTTTTTAACACCTTGTGCACCTAAAAATGCAAATGAGTTTCTTTTACTATGAAGAATAGTTGGTTTGACTTGTCAGTTTGGACTCAGCCTAGACTCTTCAATAGCTAATAATTAATTGTTGTTTGTTGTTGTTGTTGTTGTTGTTGTTGTTGTTGTTGTTCAGCGATTATTCCTCCGACAAACGCAAAAATTGTTTGCAACCTATACATACAAATTCAGAATTTTTTTAGTGGACAAGCTACCTTACAACCCGATATTGACGTTGTTTCTCCATGCGTTCTAAATAATTGTGTCCAAATTACATTCAAATCAAGGTATTACACTCAGTGGTACAATGTTTCTACTGGTTATCATGCAGAGTTGCTTATCATGCAGAGAAATGCAGTCGTCGATTTTATGTTAGGGGTTTACCATTTGATTTCGAGGAGGGGCCGGAGGAATTTTGTAAACATGTTGCTGGCCCTTTATGACGGAAAAATTGTCTGCCCAGTGGGGAGAGAAAACAGTTCATCGAGGAAGGCTGTGAACAAATAATATTTTTGCCATGCACCCTGGGACAACAGATGTTGTCTTTAGTGGTGTCTAAAGCGGTCAATTAGGCCAAGCTTTCATAGATTGTTTTTAATTGACCTGCTGCATAGGATGTATGGTATAAATGGTTCGTGAAAATATACAAGCAGAAATATGGGTATGCATGGATTTTCACCTGTATTCTGGTTATATAATTGCAAGTTATTAAAAGTGCATCACTGCTGAGTGTCCGATAACGCGTTATAAATGTTCATAATATATCAGTTTATTTTTTATTGCAAAAGAAAGTATTGGTAATGCCAATGATATATAATGTATGTCATTTTATAAATCATTTAATTAAAAAATCGACTTTTCCGCTGCAACTAACATCTCACTAATTTTATCTATATTCGTTGCATATGTAATTGCATTAACTCCAGGCTTCTGTAATATATGTTGATATAGATTTTTTACTGGCCAGGGTATACAAAGCGTACATTACGCAGATAACTTTTTAGCCGAAGGGTACATGACTCATAAAACTCTATGGCAGATTACACCCTGAACTATATTTTCGTCGCTGATGGTTAGATTATACACGGGTCATTACTTGTTATTATAAAATTGTGTCATTATTCTATAACAATCCGTTGTTCAACACAAATCAGTTTTATGTTATCGCTGTTTTGAGAGTATATACGGTGTTTAATAAAGCCACTGCAATGCATGTATAACCAGGAAAGGGTCTACTGACTCGGTTTTTAAACAATGGCGGAAATTGTAAAAGACAGTATCTGTAAACACTTTCAACACCCTGTCAGGTTAAACATGAATAGCATAAATTACTCTGAATCTTAGAATAACCTCTTATAAAGCTACAATTGTGTACTTTTAAGGCAACGAAAGAGCAGTAAAATGCATAAATCTTTACCAATCACCATAAAGTAGAACGATATACCAAAGCAAATCTGTACTGAACTATTTTACGAAATATGAGGAATAAATATTATGATAAATGAACATTACATAAAACTTTAATGAACTCAAAACAACTCTACATATTTCGTAAACCTAAAAAAGTCAACTGTTCTCCTCAAACAGGATAAAAAGGCGACTTTGTCTCTATAAAAAGCATGAGTAAAATTTTTCCATAAGGGGTGTATAAAACGGCAGATTTCTTGGAATGCTTGTTATCTTGAAACCAAAGTTCAAAACAAACTTCAAGCAATCAGAAAATCATATTCAGCAGAATTTTTCGTTGATATCTGAAAAGCTAAGCTATACTTTAATCAACGCAGCTAATTTTGTTACAACTCACAGATTTAAGTATCTAAATATTACCATCTGTAAAATCTCGCAAAGTGAATTTCAAAAGAACTATACAAGCTGTTCCTATGAAGAATGATGACTACTAATTAAACATAAAGACGGAAAATTTATTGCAGATAGGTAGAGGTACCATTTTTCATGATTTGTAATTGTATATGTTAAAAAATCAAAAAGTGTCAGTATATGTTTTGCGAAGGCCCGCATGATGCACCACATGATAGACACCAACCAGCCCCAGACATATCCAAATGCAGTGATGCTACATAGTACTTGAAATATCCCATGATTCATTATGATTCATACGATTATAGATTCCCCGGGAAAGTCTACAAGGTTTCCATGTGTTGGCAGACTGACAGACTAGTGTTAAAATTCTGAAAACATTTTTGAGCTTACATTTTTCTCTATTCCTATTTTAGATAGTTTGGAAATGACAAGAGGAATAAACATTCTTTTCTCAGAGAATGACCCTTCAGTTTTTTCATACTTGTGCTTCAAAGTAGCATATGTGAATTTAATGGTAATTTAATGATTATTTTGATATTTCTCTGATAATCTAACCGCACGTTTACTAAATATTATTAAACAATTCATATATGCTTTTCGTTACTGCATACATGCAGCGTAGAAAAAGTAACCTTTATGGTACAAATCAAACAGAATTGTGGGTAATTTATTGTGCAGTGCGCGTGATACCATTTCTTGCCAATCAGCGATTTTGTTTATTGTGTAAAAATTGCTTTGACTCTACTAGACAAAAAATTGTTTCAAGGTAACGTTTTAAAAAAGAAATTTGCTGCTAGGGTCGATGAAAAAAATGTTACAGTTTCCATTTCCTCCAGCTCCCCCAAGATGGTGACCTTGGTGGTGACAGTCGTAATGAAGACGATGATGTTGGTGGTGATGTTGGTGACAACGATGATAGCGACCGCAATACTAATAATCATGACGAGTTAAGGGTGGAGTAGGTGGTAAAATGATGATGATGATGATGATGATGATGATGATGATGATGATGATGATGATGATAATGATGATAATGATGATGATAGATACGACACGTGAAGAGTTGATTTCTACTCTGAACCATTAATGATTCTTGTAGTGCCAAATTCGAGATGGCTCTCACGTTTACTGAATTTTGTACTCTTCAATAGCTTTTGTTTGTGTCCTTTTATGTACGGATCATGGAAGCTTGACCGCTTTATAACTAGGATATAAAGTGCAATATTCTAGTTTTCAAAAACATGAATACAATATAGAATACTGCACATCCTGAATATCTGCCGTGATATTTATACTTAGGGAATTTTGAACAACTAGATAAACGAAGATGATAGCAGAAGTTTTGTCTGACACGTTTACCTTTTTTATTATTCCACCAAGGTTTTAAGAATTTATAAGAACAAGAATATTGCAGTTTAAATAATATCAGTGAACAGCAACCTGGTATTTGTGAGATAAACAGGACACTGTAAATTTGCATATCAGCAGTACCATTTTCTCGATAGAATTTAGAAGCAAGATGTAAGTTTAATTATTTAGTAATTGCATAGTGCATCTAATGCGCTTTTCTGTTATACAACATATTAGAGTATAATAAATCTACATAGGGATATTTTGACAGGAAGAGTTACCCCTTATGTCAATTAACAAAGCCCTGTGGAGTTTTCATGCGTAATTAACACGCATAATTTTTAATAGCAAATAACTTCTCAACGCACTATTCCTCACTGTCAAACTGCGTTTTACTTTGTTCAGGATTAACTTTCCGAAAACACTCTATCCAAATTTCTCAAAAATGGGTTGATTCCGTGCATGCTGGCCATCGGACTATAAGCAGTGATATTGTAATTAAGTTAGACAAGTTCGATATGTCAGCATTGCTGATATCGATTGAGATAGTCTAATGAAAACTAAAATTCGAACAAAATTAATGTTTCAGCAGGCAGATAACTTTAACTCACCTTTCTTATTTGCAATATCATCAGTTTCGTCTCTGTGTCGATCTCTTCGAGTCCCGTGAGATGTATCCTATGTTGCAAAGGAAATACACATAGCTGTACCTATTTGTATTGACTTAAAGTTCAGAAAAAATGAACTTATTGTGTTCTAAGTTAATTGCTGGATATAAAATTTGTAATAATTCGCACAAATTGGAATCAAACTATATCCAATTTTATCTTTATTTCACTTACTTCTGTTTGTTTCAACAACTCTTCCTCGTTATTGGCTTGCTCTTCTACGGCACTTACTTCATCTGCCTTGGCTACTTCATGCTCATCTAAAAAAATTGTCGTGTTATCAATCATGCTACATTTGCTGAGACCTCAAAAGTGTCCCTGACCTCAAAGATGTCCACATGCTTTAACTTGAACTCGTTTTCCTTGCATTACAATGAAATATATTTGTATGTCTTGGTATGAAGTTGTAGAACTTTGTAAAGTCCTCAGCACTGATCTGTTGTTGGAGTCTTTTTGAAAAAATGCATTCACTTTTATCATGTTTTCAATTCCGGTTCCACTTTATCTATTTAAACAAGGCTGAACTATGCATCAAATATCTTCACTAGCTTAGAGGGTTAAATGAAAGCACCACGGGATTGCAAGTATGCGCAGTACAAGATCTGGCCGTTGATAGAATTCGGTGTCAATAACATGTAGCCATGCCCAGACTGTGAGAACTGCTTCAGCTGTTAGACCTATTTTGGCCAACTCAGTCTTATATTGATTTACTTTACAGTCTTGGTTTTTTGTGGCGTGTGATTAAAAACAGTCTCTCAGAACTTTATGTTTATATGAAAACAACAATCTCGGCAAATATTAGGTCTCCACCAAACCGCAGAGGTGTACATACGGAGACAAAATTGTAGCAAGGGAGATGTCATTATTTTCAGGTTTAGGGTCGGTTGAAATGCCTCGAAATTCCGAAATCTTTGTGTAGGCTTCTACTTTTGAATAGCTTGGGTTGGAAAACTAAGCATTTTCCATAGTTGTCACAATATCTCTGTGTGTGTTTTATGTGTGTCAATTCGTGTGTTTATCCGTCTTTTGAGATTATAAACAGTATGTGCCTCGCTCTCAAACGGCATTGTCTTTTGTGCAAGATTAACTGTCGGAAAATATTGACATTTCTCAAAAATGGGTTGATTTCGTGCATGCTGGCCATCGGACTATAAGCAGTGATATTGTAATTAAATTAGACAAGTTCGATATGTCAGCATTACTGATTGAGATAGTCTAATGAAAACTAAAATTCGAACAAATGTTTCAGCAGACTGATTATTTTAACTCACCCTTTTCATTTGAATTGTAATCAACGGGTAATATATCAGTTTCGCCTCTGTGTCCATCTCTTCGAGTCCCGTGAGATGTATCCTATGTTGCAAAAGTAATACACATATTAGCTGTACCTATTTGTATTGACTTTAAGTTCAGAAAAATGAACTTATTGTGTTCTAAGTTAATTGCTGGATATGAAATATGTAATAATTCGCACAAATTGGAATCAAACTATATCCAATTTTATCTTTGTTTCACTTACTTCTGTTTGTTTCAACAACTCTTCCTCGTTATTGGCTTGCTCTTCTACGGCACTTACTTCATCTGCCTTGGCTACTTCATGCTCATCTAAAAAAATTGTCGTGTTATCAATCATACTACTAGTACTTTTGCTGAGACCTCAAAAGTGTCCCTGACCTCCAAGATGTCCACATGCTTTAACTTGAACTCATTTTCCTTGCATTACAATGAAATATATTTGTATGTCTTGGTATGAAGTTGTAGAACTTTGTAAAGTCCTCAGCACTGATCTGTTGTTGGAGTCATTTTTCACTTTTATCAGCTTTTTAATTCCTGATACACTGTACGTCCTTCAATCCAGGCCGAACAACACGTCAATAACTTTTAGCAATGTCGAGACTGTGTGCTTCCGCTGTTAGAACTATTTTGGCCAACTCAGACTTAGATTGATTTAGTTAATAGTCTTTTTCTATTTTGGAGGCATATGATTTTACAGAGTCTCTTAGATCTTTATTTTGTTAGTTAAAACAGCAATCTCGGAAAATATCCGGCCCCCACCAAACCGCAGGGGTTTATATACGGAGGTAATATTTTAGCAAGGGAGATGTCATTATTTTCTGCTGAAGGGTCGGTCGAAATACCTTAAAAATCAGAAATCTTTATGTAGGCCCCTTATTTTTGGATAGCATGGGCTGGAGCCAGCAACATCTTCCAAAGTCGTCACAACATCTGTCTGTGTGTGTCCATCCGTCTGTCCATGTGTCCTTTGAGAATGTATTAAAGTCACAACCTGAAACCATGGGTCATGCAATTTGTACAAAACATCATCATGGGAATATATCGATTTTATAAGACTTGTAGTGGATTTTGAGTGCATAATTAACTGTCATTTGCATAATTAATTAATTTGTGCATTAGGCTACATTGTCATCTGAAGAATTGCTTATCCAAACTTGAAGTTATTACAGATCCTTGTTTATTTACCTGATTTGAAAAGGTAGATTACATAACACATGAAATCGAGAGGGAGAAAGTTACAGATTAGAGGATAAATAGGGAGTCTGCTTTTTGACGGGATGGATACTTATGAAAATTATGTGACCCCCCCCCCCAC
>LD352038.1:32401-62747 GCA_001465055.1 Ptychodera flava | reverse complement strand
TTTATACTGGTAAAAAGGCATTCTGAATACAGCGGTAAATTTCCTCCCAAACGAGAAAGGATAACACGCGGGCATTCTGCAATGGACGCTGTCAATTTTACCTTGCCGCAGGCCCCACACCAATCTCGGCCCGGCCGCCCGCTGCACTTGTACAGTCTACTACCTCCATGTAGTACAGCCTTACAGGACTAGTAGCCGGCCAAACACGCAAAAAACAACGTCGCAGTGTAAAATCCGTAGGTCAGAACCGTTGATCATAAATTTTCAGAACCAGTGGTGTTTAAAAGTTTTGTATTGATCACTTCATTTAGGTTTATGTGAATGACTTTCTCATCGAGCTGCGTCTATAATTGTCCCGGACATTGTCCATGCAAATTTGGGGCCTGCCTTAGCTCCCTCCTATCGTCTGTAGACTACAGCCAAACTCACAGTCCTGAGCAAATTGTACAGTTGTGAAAGTCAGATATATGTATCATGAATTTTATACAAAAATATATAAACAACAGAATCAAACAAAGAGGTTAGTTTGCTGTCGGGCCGGGTGCGCAGGGGACGACTTTGCAGTGAGGCCGGGATCTCTTTTGTGTTCGAACTTCTAAGCTTACAATGCCTGGAGCTCCATCGCATCGCGGCTAGCCGATAATTGTACTACTGTAGTCCTTCTGAGGATTAGATACCCGTTACGTTCGATATTATTTTGACATACTTTTAAATTTAATGAGAAAGACTTTTGTACTGCATTCAAGATATAATTTTTCCTTTCTGAGCGTTTTCAATTACGCCGTACGGCAACGATATGCGAAGTTGATAGGCTGTGTTGCCTGCAGCGTAGCCTGCCGTACACAGAACTTCGTTTGAATAGACGGAGCAGAATCAGTCCCGTCATTTATTTTAAACGAAATTTTCATTATACTCCATAATGGAAGAAACGACTAGTTCAATGATTACAATGGTGAAGTGTTGAATTTTTATTCATATATGTTTTTCTCTCTCAATTCATTCAGCAAACTTGATCTCCGTACCATCGGTCACAACGTGCAGTGCCTTGCATGAAGCTTAAAATCGACTGCCTCCGTCTTTAGTTTAGCTGTTCAAGACGTTTGTTTGCACGGCTCATTATAGTCGGAACAATCTGTAAACACTTACATATTTATATCTTTCCGGTATTTCACCCAACTTTCGCGCGTTTTTAGCTGAGTCTCCAGTTTCGATGGACCAGACCTTTTCGATGAGCGTATGGTTTCTACGGACGCCACAGTAAAACTTGCGTAGATGTGGTTGAGCATGCGCGGTGGTGTGATTACGTTTCGTTTCGTGTGTCAACAAAGCTGACTTCTGGTCCGGACCAGAAGTCATTTTTCACGCGTTTTACTGTTAATCGTGAGGCGGGCTAGGCATGCAAACCATGCGATTCAGTATTAATTATGGTCTACTTTTACATACTGAGGATGTCATTTTAATCAAAAATATGAAAAAAATTGTTAAAAGTTACAAATACTGGGGCTTTAAAGACAGCGATTAGAATGAGTTCACAAATGTTTAATGACTTCAAATGTATCACTGTATTGACTAGGTGCATTTTATATAGACACCTGCCCTCCTCATTGTTAATTTTGTCCTTAGCCCTTATTTTGTATATTTTTATCCAACTGGAAGTATTAAATAGCATCTCATATTACTTCAAAAATGCATGTGACCACAAAACCGTCCCATTATGCGGTGGTTATTGCCAGACTTTAGTTTTAACCCCTATCTTGCTGCACATTTAGCATCGCGACACCTTTGAAGTGAGGGACACCTTTGAGGTCTTTACATGTCAAATTTCTTTGCATGATATACCTTGCTATCTTACAACATCTATAATTTATGGTGGTCGTGTATATATATTGTTTGCGTAAGGAGTGGCCACCAAGCTCGACATTTCTTTGGTGATTGCGATGGTTGCTGCTGTTTACCAGAGCTCTTACAGCTAGTCCGCAATTGTCTTAGTTCTGTCGCCGATTTCGTAGATCCACATAGTATAAGACATGAGCCACCAAATCGAGTTTCCAAGTCTACCAAAATTTTGCCAACTTGATGTTCATGTAAAATGTTTTTCAAACGGCGGCAACGGATAAGCGCCTGTTTTATTTAGTGGCCCACAAAGTCAAGTAATCGTTTCTAAAATTGATGTATTAATTTGTATCTTTAAGAAGCTACAATTGGACTTCACTGTGAAAGAACGCGGTTACTAAAGTCGCCAAAGCATTGGGCAAAATAACCTGCTATTTCGCCTGGGCGTAGAATGATTTGTAGTAAATAGGAATAATGAGACAGGTATTGTAATTTACGAGCTTTACCGGGATGTATTGTGAGGCGGAAACACTACAGGGTAATTTGACAATTTGAGAATTTGACATCTGGTGCAAAGACTCCAAGATTTTGACAAGGTATAATAGTTGTGAGAGTTCACACAGGATACGTAGTTAGAGGGATACTAAATTTTATCCCGCAATAACTCCAATGAACAGCGTCATGTCCTAGAATTGTCAGCTTTCAACATATTATAATGTAACAATATAATGTATCTTGCAGCTCTGATTTTCGGCTGTTTCTTCATTTAATATAATTCCTTTCATCATAAACGGAATGTCCCAAGGTTTTGTTTTCGTCTCAGCAATTTTCGTACAACATACTTTCGTTTGAGAATATTAATGCAAGTGCCTGTTTTCCATGGAACTTTCAAATAACTTGTCATTACAAAGAGGCAACATTGTAATCTTACCTCCTCTCTCGACATTTCCATCTTTGCTTGCTTTCATAAACAAGACGCTCACTAGTGAAAACATACCTTGAAACCTCTGGAAAAAAAATTGAGTATAAAATCACAGGGTACTGCAAGAAATATTCGTCTAGAAGTTATGAATATGATCCATAAATGACATGTATTAAACTTGTCTCATGATACATGACTTACCTGTGTCTAGTATGTGCCTATTACTTTACCCATCTATCTATGTATAGTACTTCAAAGAAAACAGTCCATATCTGTTAATTGCCTTCGCGCACCTCATTTTGATCACCACTGTGATAGTAAATTTTGGCATAGAGATTAAAAGAGCGTCATGTATAATATTCAGTGTACCTGTTTAGGGGAGAATAAGTTATGATTAGAAAGGTTGCCATGAAATTTTCCAGCCTTCTATGTGATAGAGTTGCATATATCCCCAAGACGCCCTAGGTGTCATTCGCACAGCATACTTAAAAGGACGGCATATACATATATACTGATATATATTGACTATACAATATATACTGAACTTCACATTACGTATCCACAGTCTGTATTGCAAAGAAGAAGACTACTACCGGGTATTCAGAGGAGACCAACAAAGTCAAGGTTTTTCACTGACAAAATTTACAAATACGGTTTCATATGACTATTATACGATACTGTCTCAGTAAAATCTGTTGAGACTGTCTTGACAAATTGAATAATAAATGTTTAAAATATCTCGTATTCTTGTCTAACTAATATTCAACTGTATTCAAATCATAACAGAATAAAATTATAGTAAAAATAACAGATATAAACAGATTATGGATCTTAATTAAAATACCTGGATAATATTATTTATAACTGTAAAGTGTAGAAAAGATATAAATATCAGATGGAAGAGAAATTTCATTGAAAACATTAACTTTAGAGGACTATTTGAAAATGTTGTAGATTATTCATGACTTCATAATAATTTCCAGTATCCCCAACGTGATAGTAGCTTCAGTTTTCTTACAAGGAGAAACCCCTGCACTTAAGACTTTACCTTTGTCACCAGACCTTACAATTTGTTATCAGCGCTGTGAGTTTTTTCACCAACTTTCCATATTGTATACTGGTTTCGCAAAACCATACATTTCTGTCTCGTCGAAGGTACGTACACTACAGAGTTTTACAAATTGACGGTCGAAACAGTTGTGAAACAGATGTCCTTTCAATTAGAAATCCGGTGTTAAAATAATACTCCGTACATTCACCGCAATGTGAAACATGTCGAGTGTCATTCCTACGCATCGGGGAGTGTTCCTGTACAACGCATTTGAAACATTTCAAACAAGTTTGTCCACTGAAATATATTGGGTGTAATCTATCGAAAAATGTCATTTACTTATCTTACTCTCTTCTTGTCTTTAAACGTCGTGAAATTGTTTTCAATTTTGAGATTCATATACTCTAAAACAGGAGTAGGTCTACCTGGGCCTTCATTGCACTCGTTGCTAGTCGTGGTTGGAGTAGCAATATTCTTTGCGATGCTGTACAGTTTTTGTTAATATAGTTCGACCTCTTCCAAAATACAAACGTTTTCGTTTTTATACACGTATCTATGTTGTATACTAGGTGTCATGATCACAACAGTACCGTTCTGTTTCGTAGATACCAGTCAGTCTACAAATTTGACCTGATATTCTAAAATCGATCTCTTGTGGGATTATAATTCGTCATGTCTATCGACACATAGTAACCAATTCATCAGACATTTACACACACTTGTGCTTAAGTTAATCTCAGACTTACCGAATCAATGTAAAATTCACTAGTTGTCCGCTATGAGAAGGCGGGAGAAGTGACGATGGTGGAGAATATGTTGACATTTACACTGTTACATGATAACTAGTCGTCAGGAACGATAACCAGGTTAAGGTACACTGTTTACACTGAACCGCCCTATCAACACCTGTTTATATTAGTGACATGACATTAATTATAGGGGAAGGGCCGGTATTTTTCAAAATGACGCTGCGCCAAAATAGTGACCTTCGAAAGTGTTTGCGAGAAAAAGGGTGACCCAATCCAATTTTCATGCGCAACAAAGAGTGACCCTCCCCAAGATGTCACAGTCCTTATCAATTATATCTTAATTGACATGTAATTTCTCATTTGACCATTGAAATTTTAAAGAATGCTTCGGTGGAATTACAATATTATATCACATTATATTTCTTGTTCATATCTGGTCTTTCAGACACCATTTTTAAACACCCTATTTTCATCACGTGTAATGACGACCGGATACGTAGTCAACTCGTTTGATATTCTAATACTTACTATATGGATAAAATATTTCCAAGCCAGGCAGGGGACGAGAAAAAACGGATAGGTAAAATTGAAAACATGATTTCGGAATTGTTGTTTCAACTTGGCATATATATATATATATATATATATATATATATATATATATATATATATATATATATATATATATATATATATGAATGAAATATATTCAATCTTCTGCAATACAGATTTTTCTCAGAGTTTGTATGTGATCGTCTTGTTTTGTGCACCGTACTCTTGCTTTTGCTCCGGGCTATAGTATGTACTCAAGGAATTATATGTCGTAGGATAGGCTCATCGGTTGCAGAAAAAAATAAATGAAATAATATCGATGGAATCTTCAATTTCTTGCAACAAGAAACCCTGCAGAATTTATTTTAGTCTCTTCAACGGTACACAACATAAGAGTTGTACGATTTTAATGTTCGAAACGTATTTTTAATGACGGTATATTCTATATGATGACTGTTTTTAAATAATACCTTTTATTTCCTTGCAGAGAAAACATGCCAAGTCTCATTTTACGTATCGGGCAGTGTTCATGTCGAACGTATTTATTACATTGCAAGTTGAATGCAAACATGTTCATCCAAGGATGTATGCATAAAGCTGGATCAATGGTGTACTCGGTGAGAGACATTGAAATATATTTTTTGGCCAATAACGCCCTCTTCTCGTCGAAGACGTTGAAATTGATTTTTCTATTTGTCACTTAAAGATTTCTATACGTGTACGGGCAGGTGCCGCCGACTGGTAAATTTCATCAATTTCACAAAATCATCGCAAAATGAGTTTAAAAGGCTGATATAGTGATTTTAAGTATTTTTGACCTTGACCTAAATTTTTGAGGGAAAAGTTGAGCTGTTCGTAACTGCCCTCCCTCTGTCATATCGGAAATTTTGCCCTCCCACTGAAATTATGATGCCCACTGTCCTCCAGGATCTATGGCCTGCCCGTTCCCCACTCCCCACAACAGTTTGAGCGCCCCACTCCACTCTCCCCACCACTGGCCTTCCCTATTCCCAACTGTGTGTAAATATTGCCACATGTTCATTCCTCACGCAACTATTTATCTATGACCCAATTGGCGTTCGTTCAGTGCATGGTTGTTTAACCTACATTCGTATTCAGCATTGCACACGCACTGGTTATTATGCTGTTGTCAGAGCGCCACCAGTACAAGTTCTTGTTGAACTTTGCCCAGTATGTTATAAATATCGAAGTCACATGATAGATAAATAAGTGTTTGTTCCTTAGGCCAAAAAAAAGAAATGTTTCTGGTCAGCGCGCGCGTCACTTGAACAACAGCGCGTCATCTTTTTTTTTCCTGTTAGTGGCCGGCGGCCGTGGCTGACACCAAACCAAAATGGACGATTGACGAGTGTACAATCAGGGGACGTATTCACAGCGCTGATAACGAAATAAACAATCTAGGCTGTATAAACTCTTTGTTTTGTGGCCTTACGTGGTGTGTTTCTATCCTTAGCTTGAGTATGAACTCTTAGTGACTATGTTTTCAATGTCGTGGGGTAAACTTCAATCCATAAAAACAAGAAAAATCAAAGGCAGTATTAGGTTCCGTTTTCCGGCAATGAGAATCATTTGGATTGAAGATTTTATCTCTGTCCTAGATTGTTTATTTCATTATCAGCGCTGTGAATACGTCCCCTGATTGTACACTCGTCTTGCGAAACCAGAAAAAGGGCAATCATAAAAGGACTTGGTGTAACAGACACAGCACTTTAGTGTCTCAGTTATTCAGTGTAGTAAGGAACAAACACTTATTTAATTCGATATTTATTACATAGTGCGCGAAGTCCAACAAGAACGTGTACTAGTTGTGGCGCTCTGACAGAGGCCACAGTACAATAAATTACCCACAATACTCTTTGATTTGTATCCTTGAAGGTTGCTTTTCTAAAAACTTTTTCAGTTCTGCATGTAAGCACTAGTGTGCAGCATCAGAATAATTTTTAAATAATATCTAGTAAAAGTACGTTTAGATATTTCAGTGAAAGTTTGAAAATAACCACTAAACAACCATAAAAGTCACATTCTGCAGGTACTACAGATGCCATACTTTTTAGGAAGCAAGTTATGACGAACTGAAGGGGTCATTCTCTGAGAAAACTTAGCATGCAAATTTCTTTTGTCACTTCCAATGCCAAAAAACAATATCCTTTTGTTTCATAAAACAGGTGCAACTAGTCTCCCTACTTTCCATCACATTATTCTGTATGGCTGAGGACACAATCTCTGGCAAACTTTACAAAAATGCTATCTCCTCTCTCAATTATGCATAATTTTCCAAATTATCTAAAATGACAATTGAGAAGAATGGTGTGCATAAAAGGACGTTCTAAATTTTGATAAATAGTCTGTGAATTTGTCTACACATGGGAGACATAGTAGACTTCACTCAGGTATCTCCGAGGATACAAATCGCAATGAGTTATGGGAAATCTACAGTACTGTGGAAGCCAACAGCACAATAACGAGTGATGGCGAGTGCAATGCCCACTTCCCCCGATATTACAATTAGATGCCTCCATAGTAGAAAACTACGGGTTCCGCCATGATCTGTGCCGGAGGAGCCGGAGGAATGGCCAAGGTTCATTGAAAAAATAAAACCGTTGGGCAGGTGTTACTCAAAATCTGAAGCATTGAAGGGCGTTAGTCAAATATTTTTAATGCAGTTTTGTTGGGCGAAATTTTTGTAGTGAAATCACTTCTATTTCAATTTAAATTATTTTGGAGTATAAAATTGCAGAGCTTTTTGTCAAAAGCACATTTGTACACCAAAATACGATTGCACCACTGTGATGTTCGTCCCGCCAAAGAGTTGCATGGAGGTAAAGATGAAGCTAGCCATCATAGCGTGCCTCACTGGGACCTCTGACCCAGGACAGACCAAGCTTTAAGAAAACCAGGGGGTCGGATTACAGGTCGGAGCCCATAGCCGCGATGATAACCTTCAACCCTTGTGTTCTATTGCAAACGGAACTGAAGAGCTGAAATTTTAAACTTGAAAGCATTTGCAAGCAAAAGCGATGTTCCAGAGACCAGAGCAGCGGAAGAAACAAGAGATGTGTGACAAAGATAGGTGCAGAATGAAAGAGTGCTTTGGATTTTAATATTCAGGGCTGATAGCAGTAAACACCATATACAACTAAAAACAAGGCAATCCGGGGAATTACAGTACACAGATTACAAATGCCTACATGTACGGTAAAAACGCAACAGATACATACGGGGGCGACAACGCACGGAAATGTTTATCAGACGACATTCGCATTCTCGCGAGCCAGAGCAATAATTTTCGCTCCGCTGACCTACGCGGCTTGACGAGTTGTTGCCGTAAAGAGGCGTGTGTTTTACGACGATGATCAGACGAGAGGAAACATCGGACCTAGGCCGTTGAAATTGAGCCACATGCATTTTCATTTGATTAAAAGCACAGACTAAAACAATTTTCATTGCTATGTCGCTGTTTTCACAAGATACTGACCGTTTGATCTCGGAAAGTGATCTTGGAAAGTTGAGTTGCTTTTACGTGCAGCCAACGCATGCCGGTGCGTGACAGATAGTACGTTCACTATGAATGCCTAGCTCTGCATGGCAGGGCTGTGTGTTACCGGCGTTAAACGGCCTCCCACCACAGCCCCGCAGACTGATATAGGAAAAACCGCTGGTGGCTCCTCAGAAATACGGCGGGCAGTTTCTCCGCCAAAACAGCCGATTTTGAGTCCAAATTTTGCATTGATCATCGTTTTCGAGCACACCCACCTCGCCTAGGTACACGATGTGCCCAGCTGCGCTTGTAAACTTACGGAAAGGCTACTTTTCTCTCTCTGTGCGAGCGAAGCGATCGATACGCTGCCATTGTTAATGTCATTCAACCCATGAGCATTCGGGCGAAACAGTATAGCGCCACGTACGGCGAGTATTTAGAGAAAAATTAAATCAAAAAGCAACAAAAAACAAAGCGAAAGAAAGCTAGAATTATTAATAACTGAACGCAATATGATAGTTGAGCAATGCCAAATAAAAAATAAATAAATAAACAAACAAGAAATGCCCGTAAAACCCGTCCGAGCTGAGCGATGACGTCATAAGCGTGTCGCAATGCATTCTGGGCAATTAAGGCAAAATTTGTGTATAGCATGTTCTATGGTAGTAATACCGGAAATAGAGAAAGAAAGAAAGAAAGAAAGAAAGAAAGAAAGAAAGAAAGAAAGAAAGAAAGAAGGAAGGAAAGTGAGCAAAAACTAACAGTTCCAGGGCTGGTCTCTGGAACTAATTATAAAGCGCCCCAATGCGTTGCTATGGCATCAAGTCAATAACCATGTTTTAAGCTGTATAGTAGGGTACAAGGTACCGATGAACATATTACTGGAGAAAAATTTTACTGTACTTTACTGAAGTCCAGTATTTGAAATTCCCGGCAACAACATTTTGCTTTTGTGTTCGTTTTTATGTGCTGATACAAATGCACTGGATAGAAACCATTGTAAAACTGTCACTTTCCAACACCTTCTCTTTAATAGAATTGTCATTCTCTGGAACAATTTACCGGACGGGTATGCTGTAGATGCACATTTTGTAAGGCTTACCTTGCGTTTCATTCAAGTTTCTACGACTGGGAAATTTGAAAACGCCAGTTATAAACTGCCGTCGAGCAAAAACTCATATAGTGTACGGCTACAACAAGAAAGCCGCTTGAACGTTTTTCCTAGCCCATGACCGTCGTTCTGAACACACCTACAGACGACTAGCTAAATTTCTTTTAAGGAATCTTCGATATGCAAAATGTATCCTAAGTAGCATATTGTATGCTGCAACAAAACAATGACCGAATTCCGGGTTTTGAATAATCTTATATTTCTTTACAGACATTTCCGTCCATGAATCAAATAATTGTATCATAAAAGTCGTAGTACCATCGATTATAAAGAACATGTCCAGTGGAAAAGTCTTAAATCCGCCCTAATCATGTTTTTCCTTGGTGACGTCAAATTGAAAAATGTCTCACACCTCTGTCTATACGGCTAACTCCTCCGGTAGTGGTCGGCATTATCCACAAACAAACATCTCCCATCCCCATATTAAATGTCTCAAGTACTCACCAAAGGTCTTTTCAAACTGTGAGATGAATACTTCAGTAAGGAAAAAGGCAACGGCCATACCGGACATAGAACGCCCAGTCAATCAGTCACTCGGTTGTACGGTGTCACTACGAACAAACAGTTGTTTAAACAATTTGGGATAATTGCATTTCATATTTTTAAAATTCCTCAAAAGTGTTAGGTGCCCTATGGCTGAATATTGCAATAATACAAATTACTGATATAAACAAATGAATAATTTAAAAAGAAAAATAGATGCTTACATTTGCCGATTAAATCGGCGGTACTTTACCATCCAATTATCCCAAATTAGTTCCAATCGTGTTTTTGCCAATCACGTGACATAAGAATTTTTACATACGTAAAGGTTTAAATCCTACTTTAAGCCTTGTGGCGCTGTGAGAGAGTTCAATACTACTTTAAGATGTCTATGATGAACTACCACACTACCTAAGCCACATGAATATTTCTAAATGATATATCAATGGGATGCATTCATTCTAGAAAGCATAGACAAATAAACATTCTACCGAATGCAGAAACATCATTTTAGTGTTAATTACAATCACCAGTTTTTCTTCAATCTAGCCATGCCTATAAAACAGTAAGTTGACATACTTATGGAGTTTTATAACACCGGAGGACTAAAATGTATGTGGACCAAACCGATATTCCTTTGGATAAGTCCGGGGAATTTCATATGGAACAGCGCCCACGTTAATTCTCGAAGTACACGATGTCAAACTCGGACTATGGATGTGTATGACTAAAACATCATCATTACACATACTGGAATATACACTGACATTTCTTTCCTTGATTACTTTGAATTAAACTCGCTACATAAGACCCTTTTATCCGATCAAACTTGTAAAAGATTATGTACAATTCAAAGACACCCTTTATTCGTTATCACATAGGCCTATACCAGACATACCCAGAAGATGGTGGTGCAAACACACAAGCATATGAGTCATTTTTAAATACAGGCGTGTCGTAATTATGAAATACGATGGAATGTCTATTAAAAAAACAAGACGACAACTTATTGATGAGAATTTTCTTTATTTAGAAACCGATGGATAACAGCCTTCCCCAGTCAATTAGAAAGAAATAAGATCAAACAATCACATACTGCAGACTGTTATTGGCTATCTCTTTTGATTCAAGTCATATTATACTGTGTTAGCCAAGACAACCATCGCATGATAACACACAAAAGGCGGAGAGGAAGAATGCTGCAATAAACGTGAGAATTTTTAACAAATTTTAAGTTATATGTTCTATCAGACCCTAAATTCTAAAAGCTTTTTTAATTGGTGTGATTTGGGTGGTGAACAATTATTGTGTATCTCATATTTGAAAAAAAAAGTTACACTTGGGATATAAACTTTTACATTAAGAGAACAATCGTGCTGGGCACTAAAACGGCTAAAGTGGCACAAGTGTCAAACAAGAATGATGAGTTTTTACTCCTCTTAAAAATGCTCTTCAGGTTAGTATCGTATGTCTTCTCACTTGTTTTGCTTCATGTTCAGTAACTTTGGGGTTTTGCCATGTGTTAATATCGTTATTGTTATTTGAAAATTAAAGATGGATTAAACTATACAGTACTTGAGCAGTTGATTTGATTTTTTTATGAAAAAGAATGAGAGGGTCATTTACCCTTAAGGGAAAACTACAGGCCATGCTGTATTAACGTGACAATTTGTGTGCATTGTACAACAGACGGTTGATTGCAATAGCTGATGCACCCGAAAAGTTCACAAAGAATAGAGATGTGAAATGGAACATGTTCATCGGCGTGGCCATAAGAGTAGTGAAATAACAGCAATGACATTTACTCTATATTTACATGCAAATGTCTCAATAAGAGGTCTCATTAAGCTGTTAAAGTACTACGAATCACCAGTAAATTGACTTTACAAATATTACATGTGGCTGCGAAGAACACAAATGTTTTTGATGGGCTTATATTATTCTGTAAATCATAACAATGAAATGCCACTGATAGATGGATACTTTAAATTAACAACAAAAAGGCTTTCGAAGCTTAGGTGATCAGAATGCAAGTAGCTTGTAATCCATTTGTAGAAAAATAGTCTTCACATCTTCACACTGTCATACATATGGAAACAAAAACAAATAAACTGAACAGTCTTTTCCACATTACACGACAAGATAATAACTGAGACAATCATGGTTTGAATCACTGAAAGATTAAGAGGTTGCTGTCATTGCCAATAAATAGACGAAACATGAGAAAGTCAAGTTTGCCAGACGAGCACAAGACAAACAATCTAGTGTGGCATAAATTGATTCCTTTCAGGGACATACATAGCATAATTTTGAAAGCCCATAACGTATTGGCTTTCCTATCTAAACACCCTCTCTGCACAAACAATAAGGATATCTCGTAGTTATAAAACATGCAGAAATAAAATTCTGAAATTCTGAATAATATTTTAAATTTTGTAGCTGACTGAAAAGATACCTAAAAATATAGATTACCACGATTGACAAGATAATCGCAGAATACGATATAAAATTCCAAAATTGCTTACTACTTCGAAATTACGTCGATGAGTGAGGACAAAACCGACCCAGTAAAACAGAATTGTCAAAGTGTGTCTGACACTTGAAATCTTAGGACACACACATAGAATGATAATGTATATATATATATATATATATATATATATATATATATATATATATATATATATATATATATATATATATATATAATCTGTACGATGAATGTCTATAGGTGACTTGATGCCCTATGTTGTCAGTTCGAACCCGCTTGAACATTAGTTGTATTCCTTAGGCATAGGGATGTCCGCATTCGGAAATGATAATACCATAAGTCTTACAGACTTATTCAAGTGTCTGTTCATAAGAAGTAGAAATGACCCGCTCTAAGGTTTCATGTTCATTAGGTGCTGACGACGTCTGCACCTCCCCTCTCCTTGTATATCTTTGCTTCCGTTACTATCGTCTTAAGTATGGACAAAAATTCCACATCCCTTTCATAGCCTCCGTCGTCACCCTTTCTTTCCTGCTCTTTATCATAGTATGGTACGCGGAACACGTTGACAGCGTCAATTCCACTGTCTTCACAGAAGGCCGACAGATTTTCTTCAAGAGTTTCATGGACTGGTAAATCCGTGTGAGTTAGGATGATGAACATAGGTATGCCCTGTCCTGGTAAGCATAAGAACAAAGAGAAACAAAACATGTCTTTTTGGTAATACGTTGTTCTTCTAGCTTCCTGAACAAATAGTTGTTTTAAATGACGTATCTCCAACGGTATCAAACTATCAACTTGCACGTACGAAATCAATCGACGACGATGAACAACACGTACTTATTGAAAACTCTCTTTCAACATCCACTCTCCTTGAAGGCAGTTTAAACCAGAGGTGTTTGTTACATTAGTAAGAGTTGTGTTCACCTATAGTACGCGGGTTCAAAAATGCAAACATATTTTATATATTCACCTTTCACGCAAGCAATGTAAACAATGTTTATGGACTTCATATAGCTTTGGTAGAACTCTCTACAATGTCAAGTATGACCATGTCGGAAAAAGGCATTCACAAAATATATCTTTAGTAACACATTATGGACTTCACTTACCATACTTTGGTAGTACTCTCACTTGTCCTAATATGGCTTGTATACCTTCAGCATGAGTATCCTTTGTAGAATCATGGACATAAACAATGGCGTGGATCTTTTCATGACTTCTTGGTCTTCGAAAACTCGGTACTCGAGGAAGTCTGACAGGTTTATTTCTTTTTGCTTTGCCACTCAACACGTGCTTGCATAACTTTCTGGATCGATCACCATCACGATTACCAAAGGTACGTCCAGGGACCTCATTCCATGAGAGAGTCTTCTCTCCAAAGTTGAAGGAATAGTTGGCATATACTCGTGTGCCCCTCTCAAAACCACCTTTTGGAAATACGAGAGCTACTTCGGCATACTGGCGTTTTAGTGCCTACAATTAAATCCAAAGACAATAAAATGATTCTGAATTCGAGTTTTGCTTTTGTCTTTCAATTCCATGTACTGCAACAACGTGATTTTAACAATAGGGAATGTTAATTGTTTGTATATTTTTTTCTGATGTAGCACTTGTGGGGGCTCGTTTTGAAGCTCTTGGTGTAAGACAGCTTTTTAGCGGCTTAGTTTTCGAAACATTTTATATTTTTCCGTAGAGTTAATACATTGATGGCGGCCATTTTGAATTTCAAATATCGGTAAATCTTGGGTAATTTGTTTTTCTAGTACCAAAATTTGCACGTAATCCCCTCGAATTTTATTCTTGATTTTGAAAGAGAATGGTTGAAATATTCCTTGAGGGAAAATTGAGCAAAAGTTGAAATCTTGCATTTTCGAGGCGCATACTACCTTAAGAATACGCAAACCATTAAGACGACGAAAACCGCGAATTTAACATCCAAAACGACACCTGAACAAGTACTTTGTAGAAAAAAAAAACGTTCAAGTAAGTATCAAAAGCAAAAGCATATAAGTAAGCAAGACGATCGCAATGTGTCCTCTATCTCACCTGCCGTCTGTACGCTTTATCCGGTATTCCAAGCTATCGCAATTTTATTTTGGGTGTTCTGATCACATAACCCACGAGTTTTCAATATTAATACGAAAACACTCTTGATTCCCGAAACTCCAAACTTTTTATACAAGATGAGTTTTGATGTTATCATTTTTGATGTTATCATTATCGTTCGCCCAGTTAAAGCGATGAAATTCGTTTCTTCGCTTCGATGTAGTGTGTATGTGCGATGTATGATAGTGAGCATGCGTGCGTGAGTGCTTCACGAACTCTACAACGTGTTGAGCGGTCTCAGTCAGAAAAATGTAACAACTTAGCCGGCTATTGAACCACTCTTTTTTGGGAGTGGAGATTTAGCCGACTGGTTCTGTCTCTGGCCTCTCAGCTAGGCGACTGATGCCGTATGTTGTGGGTTCGAATCCGATTGAAAACTATCCGTATTACTTACTCGATGAAATGTGTTGATTAGTGAAGACTTGCCACTGGCATCATAACCAAAAAGTGCTATATTCTGGTCACACACGTTCCTCTTTATATCATCTAAACGGTAAAAAACAACAAAAGCTGGAAGTTGTAAAATGTGTTGAGAAAGTTGTCAGTTAAAAATACATTTTTAGATTGCTTGAAGAGCCAACGTCTCCTGTTAAATTTTAACACAATGATAATTTTACGCATTTAATCAATGAGAAGTGTAAAACGTAGTAGAGCATAAGTGTAATTTATCTCAGGGGATTTTAGGAGTAATCGGGTACTTTATATATCTTCAGTATATTCACATCGGAGCACGTGATTGCCTGTGTAGAAGACAATTGCATTTACCTTTGAGCTCTTGGTGCCTGCTAGGGCTTGTTTTTATGTCAAATTTCAGCATTTTATAGTTCACAGTAGACAACTGAGTTTGGTTAGCAAGGAAATTCATAGAAGAGCTGAAGCTGTTCCTTTCATAGATTTCGATTTCGGCGTGCTCTTTACGAACAAGGCGTTGGTCTTCGGGAATCAAGGGAAACATGTGGATTCTTTCCTGTACTTTCTTCGCTAGGTCACTGATTGTTTCGTCTAGGTCTATTGAAATTTCTATTTCTTCATGTTTAGCTTCTTTGCCATACCTGATCTTCGCAAAATATCGTTCTTCCTTACACACCACGGTATCATCAAACTTTGAGATCTGAAAGACACATTTAATGCTCAGTGAGGTAGATATTGTATATACATTCGTGTCTTCTATATTTAATGGCAGTTTGGCTAATATACAAGTTGAAAAAGGGGCTTCTTTTACTTACATAAGGGTCTCTCATTCGTTCGTCTGTTCCTACGGCTTGGTCATTTCTCAGTGAAACAAGTTCTTCAAGACCTCTAGATCTTTCAACGGCCTCAACAGAACCTCCGTCTCCTGAAAGAAGGTGCAAGTCGCACCATGCGAATAATAGGTTGGCATACTTAGTTTGGAATACTGTTGTTCTCATGTGGTGAGATGTATGTGTTGGAAAGAAATGTTGGTGCTTCCAAATCATTGTCTGTTGTAAGAGTAGAAATTAAGGTATTGATGTTACTAAAAACACGTGGAATATGAGATAATGTCGACAGTAACCATAACATTTGATTTTAAGCGCATTGAGACTATATAAGCGAGTTAAGCCCAATTAATTTCAACATGACTTTAAAAGTAGTACAATAAACCTTTAAAAGTAGTACAATAAACCTTGCTCACAAGTAGAGAAACCACATAAGAAAATACGCCAAAAGCTGCAGATAATGGAACTTTAAACATTCATGTGAGCGAGCTAAACCAAACTTTTATGATGAAAGTGCCAAAAATACAAATATGTACTGTTATGGCTATCCAGCCTCTACATTTGACACTTGATGGGACTTACTTTTGTTTTTTATTCAAAATTGAGACACTATATGACTCAGAGTTTCCTCTTTACGTTAATGTTGTCTTGCTTTTTGGACAACATGTAAACGTACACAGTGTGTCTGGGAAGCAGCGTTATTAATTTGCAATTGATAGCAGTCATTACCATAAATCGTAGTTGCATCACCTAATTTGGTAAGACAAGTTTTCTGTCCCTGAAAGTATCAATTTGATATCACAACACAAAATGTATTATAGTGACCTCGATCCTTTTTATCGTTATCAAAAAGAGCAATTGCAACCAATACTGACCTGGTGTGCGTTCCTTTGGCTCCCAATGGGGAACATCATCCTTTGAATTTGAAATAAGGACACAAAAATTAGATGCAACGTACGAAATAATTTTCCAGGCAACCAGTCATCACATTCTGCTAGTTCATCGATTAATAGAAATTACAAACTACTCACATAAGCATAGACGAATGGTTGCTCTTGCTTAGTTTCTTCTTGATCGAAAGATTCATCACGTTTATCTTTTGCCTTGGATTGCCCACTGTCCAGAACGCCTGAAAGAATGTAGAGGAATGATGCATGACATTGTCTCAGCGATATGTCGAATATGATCAGATCATCAATCATTCAGACGCTATCAACGTACTGTACTTCTCACTTTAATATGCTTGGTCGGTAATATTTTTATAAACACAATGAAATCATTAGAGGATTATGGATGCTATCAAAGTAACAATATTAATAAACTAGAAACCAAATGTAACAGGAAAATGTAGACAATGAATTGATGGAAAGGGAAAAGCAATAACACTAACGAGAATGGGAATGGGAATGAACCAGTCCATTTAGTTTTAGAAAAATCGATGAAATGGAAATGTGAGATCGAAAGGATATTACATCATATGACGAACAGGGCGTTGTGAAAGGGTAAGTTTTTGTTATGGAATATTGGTGTTAAATTAAGTCAAATGGCACAAGAACAATGCAACTATAAGCATGGCAATGAGAAGATGAGTTTTGTCATAAGGTGTGGCAATAAAATCATTCAGAAGTGGACAGCTGTTTACCGTCTTAAAGGTGAACTTTATTTCTATATCTAACAGACCAACAGAGATCGGAAACAGAACTCTTGGGAAGAGGGATAGGGAATGTAAGCATATCCTGTATTTGTAAAGGGACTCCATACTTTTAACAAGTCAATAAAATGAAAGCCAATGCCCCAGAGTAGCAAACGCAATGGACTACAAAAGCACATCAGTCGCAGGTAATAAATTTTAGTCCACCAATATTTTTGTCAGCGTGTAATTTCATGAAGCAAGAAAGTATTCCAAACAATTACCACTTACCTGTGCTTCCCTCTGACTTTACGTGCATCGACAAATTTTCGGCGTCCTTTGTGTTGAAAATAGAAAGAAAAGTTGTATAGACAAAATAATAGGTACAACTGTTTACAATGTCACTTGACAGTTACAATTCTCTAGACTGCACACTATATTGCAATGAGAACGTTTTGCTTACGTCAAATGCATGCATCTCTCTTAACCTTCGGATATTGATATGATCTTCTTCGATGTCTTCTTTTACTGCAACGGGTTCGACACCACCCCCATCACCTGTAAAACATGTAGATCAGTATCAAAGATCAATAGCATATATTCTTAATTAAAGAAGCATCGAATGCACAACAAATGTTCGGAAATTAACACAATTCAATAGTTTTGACTCATTTTTTGTCTCTCCAGATTTGTTCCTTGTTCCTTGGAACTGTTTGAATGGAAGAAGGAACTCTGAATATTTAACATTGTCTCTGAATTTTGGCGATCTAACAGTTAAAAGGAATGGTATTAAAACAAGCTGATATGCAAAGGTCGGATATTCGTGTTGAACAAGCCTTTCATTGAACATAACACAATGATATATACACTTATCTTTTGTATTTCTTACAAGAACATTAGTTTTGTAATATATATATATATATATATATATATATATATATATATATATATATACATATAAACAGATTACTTCAAGTACAAAGTAATGAAATCTATTACTAAAGTTTCATGCATCTTACAATCCTCAGATAGAGTGATAGGATTACTAGCTCGACACTCTTACATATATGATTGGGACGAACCATTCTATTTGTAGGTGGTGTTAAAATTCAATATTATTTATCGAATTTTAAAACCACCTACAAATAGAATGGTTCGTCCCAACCATATATGTAAGAGTGTCTAGCTAGTAATCCTTTCACTCTATCCGAGGATTGCAAGATGCATGAAACTTAAGTAATAGATTTCATTACTTTGTACTTGAAGTAATCTGTTTATTTATAACGCTCTGCTTTGGCATTGAGCACTGTAATTTCCCACGAGGACATATGTATACTTCGATATATACATACATATATATATATATATATATATATATATATATATATATATATATATATATATATATATATATATATATATATATATACATACATATTCAAACAATGCTACTTGCAATAAATAATATATATTAGCCCGATTTACTTAAAAGAGTACAATTGGTTGATTCATAACCAAATTCCTTTCAGAACATCTGACACGGCTGGGGATTATTTTATGATGTGTGGCTTGCTTTCACATTCAACATGTTGAACATGCTAAATTGTCTTAAGACAAAATATATTCATACATACGATTCATGAAATATGATTCTACTTCCTCAAACTTCTTCTGGTCATAAGAAGCGATAAGCTCAAGTTCTATTCCCTCTATGGTGGCCTTCTTCTTCATCGCATCTGTAATTAGTATTGGTTCCATCGATCTTGCAAAATAACCAGATTTGCACGCACCTTCCACTCTGTACAGATTAAGAAGCTGTTGAAAATGTATTGGAATCACAAGAGAACCAAGCCTCATTGTTCCCATTCTGACATCACCGAATGACTGCTGGCACATGCCTTCCACTTCTCGGCAAGTTGATTCGTTGTTAATAACTTCGCTCGATCTCTCCCTCAGGCGCTCTGTAAAATATTCTTCTTCGAGTTCTCTTAGTTCAAGATAAATTTCAAGACCTGTAGTTTAGACGGAAAACAAAATATACCGTATGATATTTGATGCTAGCTCTACGCTTCCTATCATACTACTGACCTTGCATGTACATTATTGTTTAAGAAAAGTGAACAAATCGTATCTTTATTCGTTCATAACTACAGTGGTTGCTGGTAGTTAACATGTTACTGAATAAATGCAAATATGACATCTCTGAAAATATGATTCGTTAAATTTGTTACTCAGGAACTATCGGTTTTTATCATATACTATATACTGATCAATGTCTATATTATGTTGTTGTGTATATCATTGTCAAATTCTTACACTTTTAGGTGTGCTTTGTATTAAACATAAAGTGTCTGCATCATTCGTGTAGGTACAAAATATTTCCAGTCAAGCTAGATATTAATGTTAACTACCTCAAAGTGAACATTAATTCCTTTGTTTATGTAAATGATGGCCTTGTCCATCAAGTGAACTGAATGAACCAAGTACTGCTATATTACATGCAGAAGCTCGTACAAGTTTTTGACTTACTGCTATGGTTCTGTTCCTTTTTCGGCAAGAACAGAGCTGCGAACCTGGCATGGCTCTTCGTTACAGCATCACTCTGCGTGTATTTTTCCTTGAGTTTTTTAGCCCTTTTGAAAGCTGTTGATATATTTCTGGCAATAGTTATAATCTTGCTTGTCAAACCCTCGCCGCGTTGAAGAATACTGTATTCTCCTTCATCGGGGAAGTGCCTTTTTAGAAACTTTGCCAGTTGGGTATCATTGTCTGTCAGAAGTGGTAATCCGATGGCCATTGCTTCTAAACCATGGAAACCATAGTCTTCGTCGAAAGGAATTGCCATGCAAAAATGTGATTGCTGAAGATGGGTAACGAGCTCTTCTGTGGTGCATCCTTCGTATACGTGTGACTGGAAGTCCGTGTCTGATAGTTGCTTAGCTACTTCACTAGCTCTTTCATCACTTTCCTTTGGGACACAATACAGTTTCCATTTCAGATCACCAGCATAGAAGCCATGCAGACTTTGTCCAGCTTCGTTGATGGCTGAGGCTAATGATTTAAACTTGCCCAGTATCTTCAAATTTACCTGTCCATAGCTTAGAATTACGTGATCCTGCACATCTGTTTGCAATTTAACTTTCTGTGTGAAGAAACATGTATGTGGTTTTGGTAGGAGTTCAATGTGAGACATTGTTTGTAACTTCCCGTCACGTGTGCTTGCTCGATAGTCATTTTCACAATTACTGTGCATACTTGGTCCAATTGAAAACATCGCATCCGATTCTTCCGCCATTTGCAACATCTTCTTCTCAAGGTTTTTTTTCGAGGGACCAGATATTAATTGGTACGGATCATCTGCATGTTTATGGTTGATCAAATATAGCTTGGCCTCTGGGAAAATTCGTTCTTTGATGTCGGCTGCTGCATTGCCTGTCTTAGGAGCGTATCCAACTACATAACGAATGTTCGGTAGCTTCTTCAGGTCTGGATAATACACTTCATGATTAAGAAGCCAATTTAGATGGACGGGGTCTTCTTCGGCAGTAGCTCGCCTCTTTCTCTGACCTTGAATCAAGATGACTCCACATTTCTCAGCATCCTTCTTCTGGTCTTTACTGACGTCATCACCAAGTACTGTTGAGTATACTTTAAGCACCTCACCAACCTTTTCCTTTCTTGCACAGAAATCTTGGACCAAAGTTCTGTGACATTGTGGTAAACCTAAGTGGCGTTCATCCCAATCCGTGAATACAAAGAGTGCGGCAGGTGGGCATGGTTGGATATTTGGATCTAGCAACACTAGGCAGGCGTGGGGAAAAAGACTCTCATGGATCTCTGCTGCTGCCTTATCTGTTACAGACTCAATTCCTATGACGTACTTTACATTTCGAGATGTGTCCTTGAGGTGCGGATAGTATATTTCATGACAGAATAACCAATTTAATGACGGTGGGTCTCTTTGCGGATCAGTCTTCTTCTGTCGTCTTGGCTGGATCAGGGTGACATCAGCTGCATCTGCGTCTTTCTGCTGATCTTCATTCAGGTTAACGTCTAAGACAGTAGCAAAGCGTTTTAGTTTCTCGTTGAACTCTGTGGAAATATGCTTCACAATTTCTCTGTGACATGGTCTTAATTCGTCAGCTTTTGTATCCCACGTCTCGAACAGGAATAGCAAAGCCTCTTGTACATAGTCTGGCCCGTCAACTGCAGCAGTCGTACTTTGACCATGCTCAGAATGTCCCGTTTGAGATACTTGTTTACTCGGGACCTCGGATACTGGAGACGCCATGGTACTTCTATGTAAAGGGGTTTTAACGTCGTTTAGATGAAACTATGGGGTAAATGATAAGGCATTACATCAATGCGTAGTCCACATGCTTAAAATTCAAAGACAGTGGTTTGAACTGTATGGACTGAATATAGTTCGGCGCCGATACAGAGCAAGAAAGCAATGGACCCTATTCATGCTCTGTTTCAGGGTACGTCAAATGACCCTTGTACAGACCTCTGAATTTAGAACGAATGGAGAGATTTATTATCATGCACGAATGTGGTACAAGGAGTACGAGAGTAAATTAACATTATTTCAAACTGTAGGAGTAAACTTAAACCTGCAATAATTAAACTACTCAGACCCAATCACATCAATGTTTTCACTGCATTTTATTAAAAAACCCCGATATTAAAGCGCCGTGTGAAGACACAATTATGGATCTGAGCACTGTGACAGGGCCGTTTAAGGGGCTAGACTATTCTTCGTTCGTTGAGAAGTAACTGAAATAGCTTTACCCCACAGTTCTTTAAAAAAGACTCCAAGGTGCAATATTTCCATGGCTGAAGCTTGGTCATTAATGAAGAAAGCTAAAGACTGAATTTCCGCGGTAACAAATATGCGAAAAATCAATAAACTTGGCCAAACAGAGTGAAAATTCAATTATGTAGATGTGAGTATTGTCAGATATATGTGTGATTTTAGTGATGCAACATTGGTAATTTTGCACTGTTTCATATTGTCAACATCTTTTAGGCACAGGTGTCAACCATTTGTGTCGACCTTTGCTGCGACAGTGCGTGACACTCTTTGTTTGGTAATATTGTTGTTCAAGCACAGAAAGCGTAGAGTAAATAGCTTTTATTATATGTAATATATAATTATTTCTAATCATAATGTACTTTGGCGTACAGTAAATAGCTCTCACCTAAGTTAGGTCACCATCTAAATGACAGGTCAACTTTGCATAAAGATTAAGTGCGTCATGATTCGCATGCTGTGTAACTCTTTTACGGGAGAAATAGGCGTCATTAGAAACATTGAATGTTGAAATCCCTTCATTCAAATCAAGCGCAACTAAATTTCTTTTCTCAGTTATAGAAGTCTCGAACCCCAATAAAGTATATATTTTCTGAAAGCCCTGATATTGGAAATTCTGACCTCGCACAGTGCACGGTCATTATCTACATAATAGTCACCTGACAAAGGTTTTGCTGAACCTTCCTAAAATTGGTTTTCCCGGCTTTAGCGCACATGCTGGAAGATTTCCGGTTCAAATTTGAGCGTTGAAAATCCATGGTTATATACTTCAAATCCTTGTCTGGGATTTCCTTTATATGCTTTTGTTTTTTTGTTATGCACTATTAAAGGTGTTGGAGTAAGGTGCTTTTCGAGGAATTGTAATTGTCGCGCCATATATTTTGAATGGAGACTGGGAGAAAAAATCGCAGACACGGATTTGAAGGATATTGGCAAGGATTGTCAAATCAAAACTTCCAACCGGAAATCTTTTAGCATGTTCGCTACAGGGAGGAAAAACCGATTTTGGAAGGTTCAGCAAAACGCTTGTCACGTGATTATTATGCAAATAATGAGCGTGTACTGTGCACGGTCGGATTTCCCAATATCAGAGTTGTCAGAAAGTATATACTTTATCGGGGTTAGGGACTTCTATAACTGAGAAAAAAATATAAATCTAAAAGTATCTGTAAGGTATGTAGCTACCTTAGCCGTATAGCCATATCGTAAAATTTGTGAACCAAGACAAGTTAATATATATGTGTATGATCTCGCCGGACGTTAAATGTATTCAAGGTGCTACGAATATGATGCAATTTCGGAATACCAACATCTATTTGTTTTGACACCATTGGAGTTTAACTCAGCTTTGATGGAAACAATTAAACTTTGTTCAATAAGATAAAGCACAGTGCACTTACCCAATTTAGATCACCTCTATGATGACATGTAATTTTGGCACAGAGATTAAAAAAACCATCATGTCTGGCGGCCGCTTTACCTGTTTTAGGAAAGAAACAGTAGTTATTGGAAATTCGGAGGTCATGTTGACATCACAGTAATGTAATACTTCCCAGTGATAGTGTTTCATTCATCCTATCGACATCCTAAGTCTATTCCTGACAGCAAGCTGAAATTACTATAGCCAGGTTTGTGAACACATAATCAAAATGATGGCACTTATTGTCGTCTTTTTACTTATTGTCGTCTTTATCATATTTACTTAGATGCACATCTCACGTTTACTGTCTGTGCCGCTAAAACAAAACGACAAGTATCTAGTCGTTGCCAGGACCAAATTTACAAAAGAATAGTTTCACATAGCTATCATACGAGACTTTCTCACTGTAATTCTCACTCAATTCCATGGACACTCTCGGACAATTGAGAAGTAAAGTTGCAAATAGCCTTGTTTATGAGTCTTATTTATTTGTCTATGTAATGTGCAAACTACAATTAATTCATCTCTGAGTCTCATTAGTTCAATGTCATCGACTAGCCTACTGTTTCTCTCTATAGAACTATTTGTAATTTTGAGTAATATTCGTGAGTTCATTACACTTTCAAGCATCCTCACACCTACATTCAACGCCACACAAAGTCAAACACTATAATGGGGAAGCACGTCAGACATGTATACTGGTTGGCAAAGCAATCTATATTTAGGGAGGAGCTTAGAGTCAGGTACGGAGTTGTTGCCCCATTCACGTTATCAGAAATGGTGGAATTAACCTTTGTACCATTGTGTGTGTTGCTCATTTTGGGTGACTTGTTTCAAGTCCGTACATGCCACTTGTTTGATCAAGACACCGAATAGTTTGTTCTTCGCGCTGCTCCCTAATACATTACTTAAGAAAAACAGATCGATTGCCTGCATACGCAGCTTGACAATGCTAACATTCCTGATAAAAATTTATCAGGGACTGTGTAACAATATCTGGATAACATCTCAAATTATTGGCTACTTCTGTTTTTATGCTACATGAATTGACAAAAAATGAAAAATTGTGAAGGGAAGTTGTACGTAGCCAACTCCTTTGATCTAAAAATGACTAAAGTGGAATCGCCAATAAGGTATTTTGTTGCCACGGAGTGGTCAAAAATAAAAGGTACGACCATGTTAAAACTGAAAAGTCACCGTTTTATGAATCGATATTGATTTTATTGTGAAATATGGTTCTACATGCTTCTGCACCACAGACTTTCTTGGAGTTTTTATGTAATTTTGTTGTTTTTAGGGCCATACATAGTACCAAGGCTATGGTATATATTCGAAATGCCTAGGTATTTAGGGTAGGCTTACCAGATCTAGAATAATAAGTGTAATAAACTAGTAGTAGCTTCTTCTCTCTGTCCTAGACCTTGCAATTTCTTAACAGCGCTGTTAGTATTGCTACAACTTTCCCCTATTTTATACTGGTTTCGCGACAACTTACATATCAGTTTCTTATGTGGTATGGTACAAAACAGAGATGTACGATTTTTACGGTCAAAATATCATTAAATTGTGTTTTCTATTCGATATCCGTTGCTTAAATAATTCTTAGTTCATTCCGTAAAAATGTCAAGTGTCGTTTCTACGCGTCGTGAAGAGTTCCCGTTGAACGCATTTATACTAGTCTTGCATGCAAACAAGTTTGTACACTGATGTATACTAGTGATGGGGAACAACATTATAAGTGTACGCGCTGGGAGATATCAAAAAATGATATTTGCCACTCCTTTTTTCTCTTGAAACACCGTGAACTTTTACCAGAATCAGGTAAAACAGTCTCTTATCAATGCCAGTCATGAGTCGGTCTACCCGGGTCAACATATAACTTGTTGTTAATCGTGTTCGTAGGCAATATTCGGAGTAAACTTTGGTGAACAGAATTAAATACACAGGTATAATACAATTATTTATGAATCATTTCACGCCAAAAAGTATGAACTATTATTTCATTTTCAAGTATGTTAAAAATACAAACTTTTACCAACTTTATTTTGAAACATGAACTATAATTGTCATAAATGAGATTTGGCCATTTTCGTCGGGTAACAGCGGAGAAATACAGTCAAACCTGTCTTCATGGTCACCTTTACAGATCGGTCACCTTTTTATAGTGACCACCTCGTGACAGTCCCATGCCATTTAACATGTTAAAGGCCCTCTACAGAACAGCCACCTCTTATTGGTCAGTGGCCACATGGAATTTAGAACAAAATCTGTGCATAATGGGCAGCATATCCGACTTTGAATAATCTTTGTAAAAATACCTTGACAGGAAAACAAGAGATGGGTCGATATAAAATGATTTGATAGCTGCAAAATGATTTTTTCAGAAGTTAGATGTATTTATCATGATTTTAGAGTGTTTTATCGATCTCTATTATACTGTCAACTGTTCGTAAATTGACCATTCAGCAGATCACCTATACTGAAAGTAACGCCACTCCCATCTTCTATAGAGAGACCACCTCCATACAGTGGTCATTATTTAAATTTCTTCGTTCCTAGGGTGACCACTATAAACAGATTTTTAAAAATGTATATTCGTAAATAACCTTCCCTATAGTTTGAAGTCTTTTAAAATACATCGATGCCCTCCTTTTGTACACGTATCTATTGTACACTATGTGTCATGATCAAAGCAGTACCGTCCTGTGCTGTAGATATTAGTCAGTCTACTGATTTGACCTGGCATTATAAACTGACCTTCCCTGTAGTTTGAACTCTTCTAAAATACAGATGTTTTCCTTATATACACGTATCTATTGTACACTATGTGTTATGATCACCACAGTATCGTCCTGTGCTGTAGATGTTAGTCAGTCTACGGATTTGACATGGCATTCTAAAATGTCCTTCCCTGTAGTTTGAACTCTTCCAAAATACAGACGCTTTCGTTTTATGCATGTAGTAGTTGTACACTTGGTATAAATATGACCACAACTGTGCCGTCCTGTACTGTAATGCAAATCAGAGTCATGCAGTCTACGCATTTGACCTGGCACTCTAAAATCAGTCTCTTGTGGGACTTATGTATATAAATCATCATGGATATCTAACTACAGTACACTATTTCATAAAACATTCACCACATATTTATGCTTTAACGTAAATTTCAGACTTACCGAACCGATGCAAACTTCACTAATTATGCGCAAGGAAAAGACTGGAGGAAAGGCGTGGTGAAGAAAATGTCGGAAAACTACTCCATATAAAGGAAGTCTGTACAGGTCAGACTTGGATTTTTGCCAGTAGTATTGTCACGTGATAACGATTTAGATGGCTGATACACAAACAAGGTCAAAGGGTACACTGTGTACACCACCCTATACATACCTGTCTATATTAGTGACAACTCTACACTCAGCTCACCGCGTCCCTGATGAGTAGTGCGCCATCTATCGACAACTTGCGGTCAAGAGGGTAACATACCTTAATTGAGCCAAAAACCCAAAAACCACAACTGCAACCTTCTGTGCATAAGACATGTTCACCTGATGATTTTGAGTCGAGCGTGCAATCTTACCGGAAAAGTTAATTTATTCAATAACTTTGAAAAGCCAGCTCTAAAAAGATGAATGAGTCATTATTCCAAAACAAGTGTGTGGATCATGACCACTGAATTGATTCTAGAATCCTACAGACAAAATGAACGACCATGTTCAACATCAAGGATTCCGAATAGATGAATCGACATTCACTGTACAGAACTGTTAACATTCTAACTCTACTAATATTCATAAAGGCTAGCGTATGTACAATATAGGCTTACCTGTTGAAACCTGAAATTAAATATAATGTCTGATGAGGCTGAATAGCGGGCAGAATAGACTAACAGGTGGTTTCAATCTTCTTCCGTGATGCGTGTTCTTCAAATCTAAGGGTCTACTAAGCACACAATCAGGCACGCCAAAATGTCTTCTGTATTATGACTTAATATTAGATTGAATAAATGAAACACTTAGTGATCATGAATCTTCACAAATCTTTCAATCGTTTGCTAACACTTTTCTAAATCAAATATCATAATATTCAGAGCTCTCCTTTCAGTCTTGTGGTTTCAGTAGAGAAGAGGGGCAATATATCAAGTCAAACTTGAGCAAAGAAGAGGCAAATTCTGCAAATCTTTCTTTCACAAATATGCATTGATCAAGGATCAATTCTCATTGCAAAATTCGTAATCTCTGACCAGTAAAATAACGTGATCTATATAAGCTAGGATTCCAAGTTAATTGTCTGAGATGACGTTGCGCACATTGTATGAGTACTGATAAATCCATCAGACTGGGGAGATAATTGACAAAAGGGAAGAGCAATGACAAATCTGTTCATGTTTGCAGCATTTATGTCTGTTTATTTGGAGCATGTTTTAAGAAGGGAAAAGTCTGATGTACTTAAAAATGTGTAATTACGACAATGAGAAATATGTTGTATTAAAAGAGCTACATAAAAAAACGTAGGAAATTATATCGTTTTTAATGTTTTATTCATTATAATGAAAGGTATAGCTGGTCGCAGTCTTGAAATTATGCAAGTTACTATTCCATACAAACTATTAAATAGTAGAATTTATTTTCTATATTGTCTTTAACAAAGTCATGGTGGAAAAAGAAACAGCGAAAAAACGATTGCAACTAATTTGGAATAATTTGATAGACTAGTGCAGTAATTTTGGTTTAATCTTCAAACACAATTCATCTACTTTTCTTTTTTCAAATTCAATTTTTTATGGGTAATTTGTAATATTCCAAGTTTCAGCTGCAGTTAACCTAACACTTTTGATAAAGTTTAATAAATTAAAAGTCTAGACTATTTCTCCAAAATGAGTTCCAATCTCGTTAAAAGTGAAGTTACAATAGATACAGACTACTTGCATCCTCTCTCTGCGACAAAATGTGACACGTAAGGGGCCATTTTGATTATGCTAATTACCTAAATTTACTCAATGATTTCAGAGAGTCAGTAATAATATTTTTTTATTGTGGAAGGTTTGACTAAAATTTCCATCGAGAAAATAAGAAGACAAAACCAGGTTTACGCCACCCGTTGCCGAACTGTAAGGCTTTACCAGTCCTCACGGCCAGGTTTCAGCGTGCCATTCTGATAAAATGATAAGGTGATCAAATCTGAATCGTTCGGAAGTGAAACGTTATGATGAAACAAATGCCTTCTATTAAGCTGAAAAAATACCCATAAAGAGTGAATTTCTTAAATTTTTTTTCAAGACTATATACGTTGCTAACGGAAGAATCATTTTGGACACTGCACACTGAAAAATATTACAACGGCAAAGAACACATTTTAATGTCTTCCCAAGCACCGTGCGAATGTACATGTGGAGAAACTATCGTCAACACATATATACAAGAAGACTCTTAAATATTTGGTACGGTCTAGATAAAGGTTTCGGAAGAAGTAAGCACTATCATCGAAACATGAATGGAAGTTATGGATAGAAAGGACGCAGATAACGTTTCAGGTTTCTCTGATAAAATCCTTGCCAATTTAACACGGAAGAACGCACTCCTTGGGTAGATAGGCAATATGGTAACAGTTTAAATTTCAGTTAAACTTTAAATCGGGGCAGTCCGAATAGAAACTGTTAGTGTCGCTTTCATCTCTATATACTCTTAAATTGCTAATTCTGATTGCCAGGTATTGCACCAATCCTACCGGTTGGAGTTTTCAAAAGAAGTAGATGTTTAGAAATGGGCAAAGATAAAGCCCCATTAGCTGTACCCTTTTGCATTTCACAAACTAAAACAAATACGATCAAATCTTCGGATGGATGTTCGGATGTTTATAATTCCCGTTATGAAACCACATCGTCTTTGAAAATGTCACTTTTTAAAATCCTTGGTATGAACTAAGTTATTCAAATGCAGGAGCGTGCGCGTATATTTGCAGTCGGCAGCTATATTCAAAATATTCAGTCATATTCAAAATCTTAGTAGAGAGTTCGTCACCAATGTTTGCAATACGCTCTGCGGTTAAACTTTTGGTAGGCATTTTAACATAATTATTGCGTTCGATGTCAAAGCCTCTTACTGAAAGAAAATGCAAAAACGATATGGCTCATGGGGCTATAAACTATACACAACATGTAGAACAAACCAAATTTATACTTAATGGTGAGGTGTTCATATCCGTGTAAACCATTTGAGAATAGAATTATAAGAAATATGATATATAATATTTCTTATTATTCTATTCTCAAAAGGTTTATACGGATATGAACACCTCACCAACGAGTGTAAATATATATATATATATATATATATATATATATATATATATATATATATATATATATATATATATATATATATACACA
>LD352038.1:19743-32316 GCA_001465055.1 Ptychodera flava | reverse complement strand
ATATATATATATATATATATATATATATATATATATATATATATATATATATATATATATCTGAAAACGACTCATATTGAAAAATGTAAGCAAAAAATTAATATAATTATGCATATGCACGGGTTTTAAGAATCAAAATGTGCAAAACGTTTACTTTATGATCGGTATAGAAAACAGTAAAACTGCAGTTACGGCACTCACTGAATGCTTCTGTATGCATTCTGTAGATTACATATCATATTCTTGTGATAGCATACAAGGAAACAATTATGAATTACTTTACAAAAATCTAATCAAATCCATACTGTTCATATAGTTGAAAATTGCCATTAATAGTATTGAACCATACCAGGACATAAATTTAAGAAACCCATCATTATGTGTTATAATGAGACCGTATATTACATTGAATTCTGGGCAAAGCCTTTTGACGTTACCTTGGTCAAATACATACAGACGGGCACAATAATTTTGAGCTGCAAGATGTTTGTTAAAAAACGTGCATCCCAGAAAGTTGCATCAGGTTACTGATTGCGAAAAATGAGCGTAATATATTTCCGTTCAAAAATGTCGTTCATCGTGAAATGCAAAAACGTTCGTTTTGTCCAGACTTCTACCGACCATACTGCTTGTACTTCTTTGTTGAAATTACTACCTTATGCAAGAAGGTCAAGATACCCACGTCTTTTTTAATGTTCCAGTTAACATTGTTACCGCCTACAAGTTGATTGTAATTTACAACGCGAAGGACGTTTGTTTCATCAATGCCACCTTCCGTACAAAGACTTTCTACTTTTTGTTGAACAACTTCTTGACTCGTCTTATCCATGTGGGTTAATGCGATGAACATAGGAATACCAATTCCTGTGGGGGGGAAAGGAACACAGTTAGCACATGCTGCTATGCCATTCATTGGCAAAATTGATTGTCGACTTGATGCTTGCGAAGATCATATCTTCAAAAATACTGATAGGAGCAATCATCCAAATCTATTACTGTAACGTTGGCTATCAACAAAGTGAGAAAATAAGACTTCGTCGAAATATATCAACTTCTGGCCTGGATATGTGTTCAAAGGTGGTGCAACGACACGATCTTTTAATTTTTAAAATAACGTCCTCTCGAAGGTCAAAAAAGACAAAATATTTGTTTGTGGTCTTAAGCATTTGGCAAAATTGGTGCAATTGACACGTTTTTAGTTTTTATTTTCCCCAAATCACTTTGTTACAGACTGTTACCGAACAGTTATTGTAATTTTCCAGTGACAGAAAAATGAACCCCTTTCTACTGAGCAGTTCAGGTCAACAATCAGCATGGTTGGTAAATCATAGATATATTTAATATGGCCCATTAGTCATATTTTGAGCACACTTTGTACCTCTTGGTGTCATCTCTAAGTGTCCCGCAAGGTGATGATCCATTTTTCATTCAACTGAAACATGGTGTTTAAAATTTTTCGGGACTTGTACATAAACATCCCGAGAATCATTACATCGTGGAGGTAGGAAATAGTTGCCATGAATAGAATATCTCCACATATCAAAACCAGATAGAAATTGCGTACGAAATGTTTCTGATCCCCAATTTTACCCTTAATGCGCAAAATGAACCACTTAAAGGCTCCAAAAGTATAAACAAACACCTTCTTTTTCCTGGTCATCAATCTAATTAATGAATCTCCAGATGACTAACGGGAAAATAAATGTAATGTAAACTATAAGTAGTGCGGCAGCAGTGTTGAAGAAAACAACTGACAGAGCACGCAACACACACTGTCTACCTGCTGTAGCCAAAGCCAGCAGAAATATAGATTTTACACAAAAATACAAACAATTGACCACTAAGTGTCAACAGGTGACTTCAACTAAGCAGTCAGTATCAGGGAAAACTCCACTGCAGTTCTAAAGTACATATAGCAGGTTTCATTAAAGTCAGATCACCAAATGTTAGAGATTCTGACACAAAAACAACCACGTCAAACCATAACAAATGGAGCATATCACTAGTGGTTGCCAATTGTGGATGGCTAGGTCGATAAAAAACAATCTACCTTGTCTCACACAACTACTGCAGGAGACCCACTTATAGAATTGTAGGTCTTTGCAGTGGGAGTCCAATGGCGTCTGGCAATGGGTAAGGCTGCTTCCAAAGAAAATTCTATTGAATGTAACTATTGCTCAATAATTACCAGGTAATCAAAGTTACCTCCTTAAAGTCGGATAAAATGTTTCCAAGATCTGACTAGCTAAGACCACACAGTTTATCGAACGTCAGTTACAGAAGCATGGGAAACCAGCTCCTCGTGAGTCAATACGGAACTATAGAATTGCTACACACTAATCTACCACAGTCTTGGCTAACACAAGTACCGGAGAAAACATATGGGCAAACATTCCTCCATCTTTCGCTTAAAGAATCGCGCAACTCTACAAGATGAATGAAGAGAGAGACCTGCAGTATGCATTTCGAGCAGTCGCAAACAGGTCCTCGAAAATGACTCAAAAGTGATCCATGATGGACTGACATAACTCGCGATCTAGAGGAAAAAATCTTTGGTCACTGCCTTAACCTTCAAAGCATTGCAAACACCCGAAAAAGAAGGGAAACTAAAACAACATTGTAAAGTTAGCACCATTTCAGAATATCTTATACTATAATAGACATAAGAGACCGTCTATCGCCCTGTTTGTCAATGTACGCTAGAGCCATGGACTTCTCAAAGTGAATCATTACCATTTTGTTGCAGACATTAGTGCAAGAAAATCCATCGTCATTTCCAGTATTGAAATGACTGAAAGCCAGATCCTCGGACCAACAGCCTGAAAGCAAATAATCATCAATAGACGTTCTCCATTTTTATGCAAAGGGAGAAGCACCCTTGCAAAGCTAATCACTTACAATAAGAAGACTCAAAATCGCTCCTTTAAGTTTTTTGAATGAAACAAGATCAGTCCAACGACAGTGTATGCTCTGTCCAGTTTTGAAACTCGGGCTTGAGTAAAATTGATGGGTTCGAAGAGGAAAAACATCGTCAGGTTTCAAAAATATAGAGTTTTATTACTAAACACTTCGATGACAAACGTTGCGATCCTGCACAGAGGATCTTCATCAGGGATCTCAAAATAGCAAAATAACAGTGGAAAATAAAACGGAAACGTAAAAACTGTTACAAAATACGAGTCATAAAATCATTTGGATAAAAATCAGGCTAAAAAGTAGTCTCGCATGCCAGACCTCGATCCTTCGTCTGTGGTTGAGCGGCAAAGCAGTGAGCTGCAAGTAACCTATGGTTATGTAACCTATGGTTACTCACATCTCGCGCTTCACCGCTCGCGGTACAGGGATCAAGCGCAGACGCAGGTTCGAGGTCTGGCATGCAAGGCTAGCTAAAATGGGGATTTTTTAAAACTAAACCTCTCCTGTAAGATTATTATCCCTGAACAACGACCAGAGACAAAACCTCGGTGACTGTTTGATCCTGGTATGAACTGTTACTCCCCATGTAGATTGTTTCGGTGCAGAAGGAAAGGCCTCCAATCAAGCCTGCCTAAAGGAATGTAATGAACAGTATAAGTCATTCAACCCAGCTGGCTTAGCAAACTCTTTTGCGACTGAACCAAAGTTTCTTTGTCTACGCTGGGGATCACACCTAATTTGATCATACCAAGAGTACAGAATCGTATAGTGTTAGACCTCAAGAAACAGCCTATCGCTCAGGTAAGAAAAGATCGCACTTGACAACCAAAGTAGGTATGGCATGGAAACTCCTCTCACATGCAAGAAAATATTCGGAGCTGTGGCGAGACTAAAGGACATGGCCACATACTGGTATACTTGCCAGCCTAAACACCGGATGTAAATGACTTTACACTCCCAATACGGTAAGTTCCGCCTTAGGAAAGCAATCGGATGGCTGAGATCTAAAATAAGTACCAAGCGTGCTGGTTTCTTAGGACAAAAAAGACTTGACTGTAAAACCTCACCATCGAATGAGTGTGATTATACGGCCTAAACAAACTCTTATGACAAGAACACATCCCGATAGAACACAATGTCCAAAACACTTGAGTTGTTCCTAGTCTGCCAACTTTAGTTGGCGATATACTAAAACCGACCTCCCCTGCTGGCACTGGGAGAACATTCAGCATGAGTGACCTCTCATACTTGCTTCCACGGGCAGTCGCTTCTCTTGCTTGTCCTAGGTCATTCGACTAGAGGACTTGTGTGGAAGAGACTGTCTCACCATCCCAGACTTACCAGTCCCTGATCCAGACCTGGACCTGACTTACCCAATGAAGACTGCGCAGAAGGCACATGCCCCCGAGGATCAGCCGACTAACTACTAGCTTGTGTCACAGTAACTCCTCATCCTACTTGAGAATTGGATGAAACTGAAAAGAGAAGCCAAGGGAACTATTCCGTGGAAATAGGTTAGCTCCTTTCTTTCCCATGGCCCAAAGGCAGATTCTCGAGCAAATGGTCGGCACACTATGAGCGCCTTGATAGTAGTCATTCAGCGGGGTATGCTCCAGCTAGAAAGGTACACTTCTTGCAACAATGATAAAGGAGTCTTTGAGCAGCACTATGACTCAGTGCCTTCAGCAAAGGAACCAGCCGACTACCTACGCAAAGAAATCAGGTCTCAAAAGATAACCAAAAGCAAAAACTAAGAAATTAATGTTGTACCAATTAGACGGGTGGCCATATCAAGCCTTACGACATTATTCCCAAGAACAGAAAACAAGGATTTCACCACGTCCATACTTCTCAGTAAAGACTTCGTCATGTCATCAAGGGCGGGAAAGTCTGAAACAAGTCTCCCTGACCGAGTCAAAACACCCACCCCACTAGGGAGGACGGAACGCCAAAGGGTATGTACGTACCCATACCTTCAAGACAAGATCGCAAAACAGATAGGACAGGAACTTAAAATTCACATCCTCTCTTGTGATCTATTCAACATACTCCTTTACCTGAGGAACAAATGGCAATATGCGACAATGGCTCTCCTGTCGGTTCAACCACATGTGCAAAAGAGGATGCATGTGAATCATTCAAAGAAGCCTCCAGTACAGTGGGCATACATTCCTCAGCTGGTAAAATTTCCCCGATGTTCTCCTGAAAAGAAGACTTGTCAGGCGTACCATGGTCAGCCAGCAAGAGCTTCAACTTGACAGAAAAGATAGAGCTACTTACGCCTCTAGCGACAAGGGAGTCCAGATACCTCAGCCGACGATGAAAAAATAATATATCTGAGGTAAGTTTGGGGACAATAAAAGATTCAATAAAATTTTCTACAATTTAATGCTTGTGCTAATGGCAGGAAATTACTTACTTTTGTTTGCCAGTATGGTCTGTATGCCTCCTTGCCGGATATCTTCAGTACAGTCATGCACAAATACTATACCGTGGATCTCTTCGCTACTCTTTGACCATGGCAACGTAAGTGGTTGAGAAATTTGAAGGGGTTTATTTCTTTCGGCTTTACCCGTCAATACTTTACCACATAACATTTCCAACTGTCTGTGGCCAATGTTCCTCAAGCTACGTCCAGGAACTTCGTACAAAGAAAATGTTTCATTGTTTTTTCCATATCTGATCTCATAGTCAGTATATACCCTAGTCCCTCTTGGAGCGGAAGTCTTTTTGGGGAATGAAAGTGCCAATTCCTCGTACGTTCCTTTCAGTGCCTGCAGTATAGGTAAAATAAGTAACCATATCTGTCAAAAGAATCTTTAACATCTCACAGGAAAACCCTATCACACGAGAGAGAGAGAGAGAGAGAGAGAGAGAGAGAGAGAGAGAGAGAGAGAGAGAGAGAGAGCTTGCCAAGACGCTCCACCTTATTGTAACGTTATTATATCACATCGTTCATATGATCGTGCTCAGAACACTATGTGCAATTCCAAATGTGAATGTCTCAAAACATAATATACATAAAACTAAAAACATTATTGGTTTGAGCAAGGTAAAAACACTTCTTTAAAAATACTGCAAGACTAGGGATACCTACCGCGTAGAAGGAGTTAATTAATGAGGATTTGCCACTTGCTTCATAACCAAATAACGCAACATTCTGCCCACAGAAGTGTTTCTTTATATCATCTACATAAAGAAATAAAATGACAACTTCAAAATTTATGGTGCAATACTTTAAAATAGTCGTGTACTTTATCCCCAGTTAATATTTATCATGCAATGCTTCAGCTTTTGATTTTCTGCCCATCTTCAGGTGTAAGAGTCTATATAAACCCTGTAGGCAAAGAAATAAGACAACTTAAAATAACAACAGACTTTTACGTAAATTTGACAAAGCTTACACTGTGTCTATGTTACACAATAGGTACTTTAGCTATAATCTATACAGGGCTATCAATTGTGGTTGAATTGCATATCTTGGCCTAGAGGCATCAACAGTAATTGCAAACAACAGGTGTGCATGTTCTCACGACAAACAGAGACTTTAACATATGAAAAATTTCTTCATGTTGCTTTATAATACTTTTGATAATTATGATATGGTTCAGTGGTCACAAACAGCGATTAACTAGAAATCGATGGTGCGCTGCAATGATAGCATACAATTCTCTCTCATGGTTACCATATACTAAGAAAAAAATGCAAATACAATATCCAGAATCTCAAGATACACAGTGACCGATGGAATAAAAACCAGTGAATAAGTTCGATAAATTTGTGTTTCTATTTCTTTCATAAAATCGCAATTCCGCGTGTTCGGTTTAAACGAGGCGCAGGTAATTTGGAATCAGAAGAAATTAGTTCGTAAAGTGCTGGAGTCTTCGTAAAAGAATTAAATTGAAAGTACTCAGCGACTTTTCTGTTGATGCGCACACTTTATATTTCAAGTGTTAATGACTTAAAACTTTGACTCAGAAGCATGAATACAATGCAAGGCCTTTTAATTAATTGGACGCAAAGTTCGTTTGCGTTGTCATATACCAAACTGACATATTTGATTTACTGTTAATGCAACAATGAGATCAAATCACCCGTGTATTTTATAAACGGCGATAATGTACTCGTAAACATATTTCGAAAAAATATTACAACCGGTATAGGAATTAAATGTTACATAGCGTACATGTTGGTAGTTTTGACACATTTTTGCCAAAAGACTTGCATCCATGTTACGAGGGAAATTTAAAAAACCCATCAGTATATCTTCAAAAACGAATTTACACCTCTATATAGCACAACACTAGCAAACAACGTACCTGTATCTACTGCCAGTGATCGCACCGCGGGATCTGACACGGCAACACCAACCTTTAGAGGGAAAACATGCAAAATGTATATTTTGGCGTTAACGTGGTTCTTACTTTACATTCAATGATGGCATATCGTTACAAAACTCAGTAAGATTTTGCTTTTATTTATATAGCAGGATGAAGGCATCGTATAACTTACGTCAGTTATGAATGTCGGTAGCACTTGTTTCAAGGGCAGTGCAACTTTACCGGAAATGCCCACAGGATGTTCATATTTGTCAGGGAGCTCGACAACATCAACATCTCCTAAAATGATGTAAAATTTGTATTGCAGTGAATAACATTCTTAAGTGCATTGTTGGTCTCGTTTGTCTCGAATGAATGAATGTATAAGCATTTTCGTTTCCAAGTAAGCGTGCCAGAGGAAGCATCTTCGAATTTAATTCATGAAATACGTATATTCATTAAAGTGATGATTTATTGGCCTGTGTGAACCAGAATCTCAAAGTTTCTTTTAATGCTAAAGGTTTACGATAGATGGCGTAAACCAGTAAAACAGAATAAATACTTTGATTGAAAGATGCCAAGAAAGCTAATAACTGCTATCTGTGGAGAGGGTATTTATAGCGTAAAACTTAATAATGTATTTCAGAAGAGATATACATGTACAAAATTGCAGCATCAACTTCTGGCCAGAAGCTGATCTTGTTTGAACAAATGAAGAGGGGAAGATTGACCTGAGATGGCATTCTCCAAGCATGGGAGAAATTTATCACATTTTGGCAACAGCTCGATCAGTTAATTGGAATACAATTAGGCAAACAAGCAATTAAGAACAGAAGGAGCAATTTGGCCTTAACAACACATGAGAGCCGATGATCATATCACTTACACTTCCATTAATGCAAGCTATTCTTCTGTGTATTCATTAATTTATCGCCTGCAAGGCTCACTATTAATTATCATTAAACTAACAACCGTGCAGCATTTATGATGATGATGTGATAAATAAAACCTGCTACTACAATAATATACCTGTTTCGCTGTTTGGACTCTCCTTTTCTTCGTCTCTTGAGGGCGTTATCAGACATAAATCATCACTATAGGAACCTCGATTCTAAAATATAAAGATGACGGTTATTTATTCATAATGCCTGTATTTCATGCTATGTCTGCAATATAATTCATACGAAATAGTCTTTTTCAAAAGAGAAATCTGAATACAGTTTTCATACATTGGCTTCTTCTTCCTCTTTAACTGTGGATTCCATTTTGGGTTCCTCTTCCACCTCCTCATCTGTTGATTCTTCATTACTATCATCAGCTAATTGTTCAAGTTGATCTCTACCGCCATCTCCTGCAATATTTACATGCTACATTAACTGCAAGCACCTGGTGTTCGAATCACTGCTGTGTTGTCCAATCTCTTATTATCTCAAACGTATCTATAACATTACTTTTTTCGATCATTCGTTTAATGTCATCCATAATTGAGGAGATTTTGATTCTTTGTTTAACCCTTTCACCCCCAGTTCCCTGTATATAGGTCCAACTTTACCATAGAAAACAACGGATTTGGGACAAACCATGGTGGTGAAATGGCTAATATATTGTAGGATGAATTAATCACTATATTGCATCATGTTACCATGCGCCATTCTTATTGGACGGTAGCAAATTCCACCAATGCTAAAATACTTTTTAGCACTGCTAAAACGGGCACCTTGACGAGCATAAAAGCTTAATGCTGAAACCAGTAAACGAAACAGCATAGACTTGCTGGAAAAACTTGGGGCTAATGAATAAATTAAATAAATCAATGGTAAATCTAAAATTAGTATTTTGCAGACACAAAAGTAGACTCTTTCATCCTCGTTTTAGAAATGCCTCACTGTACTTCGGGCACTTTGCCATACTTTCACTGTCAACTTATAAGAATGCTCGATCTCAGTCGTTGAATTTCCGACTTTTGATCTCGATCTCAGACGTCCACTTTCTGCATTTGGGACTTAAAGAGACGAGAATACCCAAATGAGACGACAGGGATACATAAGTTGATATGATATATTATATCATACCAGACTAATTTATTGATGGCGCAAATGCAGCGATCTGATTGGTCGAGACGCGAAAAGAACGGTGGTATTTTCGCGATATCCCACGGCTGGCACACGCACAAGTTCTCGGCAAGAGCAAAAATCCTGATTTTGACATTCCATTCCAGAATTTCAATATACTGGTATGATATAATTATAGCAATAAATCACACGTAGCGACGGTATACCTCTCTATTTTGACCAGTTCACTTCATATTTGCACTCGCTATCGCTCGTGCATATATGTTGTGAACTGGTCAAAATCTTGTGGTATACCATCGTTGGGTGTACTTTATTGCTTAAATAGCAACCCGCTGCAGCCTGATATACACTCGATTTTCGTACAATGCGCTCCATCATATAGCACTCGCCTATCGGTTCATGCTTGATGTCACGAATTGTACCAAAATCTCGTGAATGACCGCCTGCGGGGAGGGGTTATTCCATAAGGAAGAATGCGCCTCAGAGACAAATATTCGTTCTCTCAAACTTTTACATTTTTTTCTGATTTACCACTTGTGGTGGTTAATTTTAGAGCCCTTGGTAAAAGAAAACTTTTCATCATCGTAGTTTTTTTGAAATCGAAAATTGTATTTTCTTCCATATTTAACACGTGCAGGTATGGCGGCCATTTTGAATTTTGAATATCGATAATCTTGTGTGATTTGTTTCTTAAGTACCTAAATTTTCACCGTGACCCCTGATTTTTATTCTTGATTTAAAAAGGGGACGGTTGAAATATTCCTTGAGGAAGATTTGAGCAAAAGTGTAAGCATTTCATTTTCGAGGCGCTTACTACCTTAAATCAACAGTGCATCCCGTTTCTGAACTTTAATAAAGAAGTTATTGAAAACGTACGTTTGAGGAAGAAAGTTTCAACTTGATGAAACCTCACTTCGTCATATGTTGCCTGTAGCTGCAGCTTTATGCCAAATTTGGCAGCCAGCTTTCTCATTTTTTCTGTTATCAACTTCGGTTCCAATATTTCAGCAAGGTACCCCGATATGCAGACGCCCTTCAATCGATGCAGATAGATTAGGCTTGTGAAGGACATTGTTATCACGAGGGAACCATCTTGCACGGCCATTACACTAACACCTTTACCCATGGCGGAACGGGCATTTTCCTCCATTTCACAGCATGCACATTCAGAAGTTGCAATACTGGCTGAATTTTCATTAAAGCATCTTTCAATTGCAATCATACCATCTGTCGAGCCATTGGTTTCATTTCCCGTTTTCAGGGAAACTGTCACTGGAAGACCTTGTTGTAGAAGAAATTGTTACGAACATTAGTTAAAACAATTTGTTTAGAAGTATTGAAGGCCATATTGGACAAAGTGTGCTTGGGTTTTAGACGTTGAAAAGTGCCCTTGGTAAACATTCTTTTGGTTGAAAAATGTCAAGCCATTCGCTTTCCTATAGGCATGTATGGAATTTCAGTAAATGTCATTACACCATCTGCAAATATCATGAATAAATCATTGTGATTTATTATAATGTACCAGTGTAATACTGTATTAAACTAGGTCTACTGAAAATTATTCCTTTACTACTTGACATAAAACTTACTTGTTGAAGTTTCGCATTGCACCGGAAAAAGTGCTGCAAATCTTTCATAACTCTCTCGTACATCTTGGTTTTTATAGTACTCATCTTTTAGCCTTTTTGCATGATGAAATGCAGTTTGAGCATCGGACAGAGTCCTCATGATTCTTTCTGACCACTCCTGCGAGTCAACGACACAGGTATCAACGTGGTTCTTGAAGCATTTCTTTATAAGTCCTGCAACCTGTGAATTTTCTGGCATAAGTGTTGGCAAACCAATGGCTAGTGCTTCCAGACCCTCAAATCCATAATCTCCGGATGAAGGTGTTATAACACAGAGATGTGATTGTTGGAGATATTTGATAAGTTCCTTCAGAGAGCAGTCACGGTATGGTGTCGGTGAAATGTGGGCACATTGCATCGCTTCAACAAGAAAATTATGCACTGCTCGTTCATTTGCAGGGGAGATACCGATGACCTTCCACTTTGGAGGCGTTTTACGATTCACTTTGCGAAGGTTTCCAGTTTCTCCGATTGCTACCACGATGGTCTTAGATCTCTCTAGAGTGTCAACATCCATTTTGCCGTACGTTACGATTTCATGTTGTTTGACGGCTTTCGGAAGAGTTACATATTTCCTGAAAAAGCGACTGCTTGGCCTTGGTAAGAGCTCAAGGTGTGCCATTCTTGATAACTCCCTTTGCCCATGAGGTGCTCTGTATGCATTTTCAAAGAACGCATGCATGTTTGGCCCTAAAGAAAATACAGCATCTGCATTGCTAGCCATTACTAGCATCTGTCTTTCAAGTTTTTGTCGGCCTTCAGTTGTAGTCATCTGGTATGGATCATCAGGATATTTGTGGTTGATAAGAAACAGTTGCGCATCAGGAAAGAGTCTTGCTTTAATATCTGCTGCTGCTTTGCCAGTTTTCGGTAGATATCCAACAACATATTTAATATTTGGGAGTTGCTTCAGATTAGGATAGTATATTTCATGATGGAAAAGCCACTGTTCTTTGACCGGATCTTCATCGGGGTCTTCTAAGGGTTTCCTTTGTGCTGGAATCAATGTAACTTTGTAATTCTCTGCATATTTTCTTTCGCGATCACTTATCTGCACATCTAATACGGTAGAGTAGACATTTAGTTTCCCTGTTAGAAGCTTTCTCCTGCAGAAATCACTTATAAGGGTTCTGTGGCAATGTGTTAGCCCAACTTCTTCTCTCAAGGAGGTAAACACGAATAAGACTCCTTGTGGGTGAGATATGAGATGAAGTTCAGCATCGGGAAAGAGACATTGACGAATTTTAGCGGATTCTTTAGCAGTAAATGGGTCACAACCAACAACATAATGCACGTCACCGGTAGTTTCTCGCAGGTTTGGGTAGTAGATCTCATGGTAGTACAACCAGTCTCGGTTTGGCCGATCACGGCTGGGATCTGTCCCCCAGACACAATTCGGTGAAATCAACGTAACACCACAGCTCTGCAGAACATTTTGCCTTTGGTCTTCACTCACCTCAACGTCAAGAACAGTTGTGAACGATTCAAGTGTTTCACCTGGCCTTTTGTCCTGAAAATCTTTGATGAGTGTCTCGGTAGAGAGATGTGCACTGTTAGGGTTATTCCAGAATTCAAACACAAATAAGGCTTTGCGTTTAGATATTTTTTGATCTTGCATCACACTTTTACAATAATGTC
>LD352030.1:11323-23514 GCA_001465055.1 Ptychodera flava | reverse complement strand
TTGTAGCATAATATATATTTTTGCATAATTGTACTGTCCCAAATACACAAACATGACCCCCAACAGATCACTAGCATGTGATTTCCAAACATTTAACAAATTCACCGGTCTCCCCTGTAATGAATGTAGCAAGTATGTTATTGTTATTCAATCACCGTAATTCAAATGACATAATCCAGCGGGGACTCCATGTATGTCATCAGTGATGACTTCTAGATCAAGTACCGAAAGATTAACTTTTAATCCATACTATTACTGACACACATACACAGTCACTTCAATCTTTGATTTGGGTGATTCCCCAGCATAACATGCCCTCTTTTTAGTTCAATATATGTATATGTTACAAGGCTCTGTAGGTCAAGGCTGCATGATACAAAAATATTTCTATCTTCAATATTCCATCCTAATTTGACAGATGTAATATTCTAACCTATAGATCCTAATGTATTAGTTCTCGGCCAACGTACAAAGACTTGGTCCATTTGCTAAAGCGCATAATTGACCATTCGCTAAAGCGCATAATTGATGACATGTTTTGCAAAATTATTATTGGAAGCACGACCATACTCCATGTGTCTGGGAGGTACAATGATTTTACAGTCTCTCTTTACAAAAACAGGAATATTTAGTCAATAACATGGGCAATGAATCAGTGAAAAAACATTTTGGTCTTCATATTTGTATATTTAGGCATAAACATGTCAGTTTGATGTACAACAGTACATAGATGACCAGTTTATTCAATAAGGGAGCATTCAGTTATTACAGCCGGGGGTAAGCCAGCACAATTTGAAGGGGGATGCGGTTCACCTTAAATTTGAAAATTGCAAATGGGAGGTCATGTATTTTTCAAACAGCATTGGGGTCAGTCAATTTTCTTAAGTAGTTGTCCTGTTAAAAAGAAGTTTTAGTGTTCAAAAATATTCTGGGAGATAAAATGATTCGCATGATTTCACTCTTGGTAGTCATTTAACTGTAAATCTAAACAAAAGTATAATTATCTGTCACATGAACATCTTGCTGTTGAAACTCTGAGGCTTGTCGTATTGTAAATCGAGCTCATGGAGGGCAATGAACAATTTCTATTACTTACGTATTAGAGATATAGCAACTTTTGTCAGGGAAAATATTTAAGTGACCTGTAGACCACTAGTACCATGGAAAGTGAAATAGGTTTAGTTGAAATTCAAATATCAAAACGGTTGTCCACATCTGAACCTTCAAACACCGTAATTTAATCAAATACATTTGTATCAATTGTCAAACACCTCAGAAAGCACCGATTGTGTTTAAGACTAAAAGATTCCGTCGTGTGCGGGCGCTCCGGCGCACTGCGACCTGCGACCCTTTACCAGGTAGGTCGCAGTGCACCGGAACGCTCGCATGCAACAGAATCTTTCAGTCTAATTGTGTTTGTGAAGCATTGAAAAAAATTATTCATAGTTTTCTCATAGACTCCAATGTATAGTGAATCAACATTTCAGTGAAATTCAGAAATCAAATTTCTTGCATACATATCAACTTTTAACCATTCTTGTCTAGTGAAGTACTTTAAAATTAATTATCAAATGTCTATAAATACACGGATTTAAACAAAAACAAACAAAATTGATGATGTACAGTCCTGATGATTTATTCTGTGTATCATTATTTTCAGGAACTGAAATACATACAATCTAGGCTATCCAAGGACTAACATCAAGCTGAAGACATTTTGATAGTTGTGTGTGTTTCTTCTGAGGATAGCGAACATGACAGAAGTTGCAAGGGTGGTGCCTTTATTCGGAGACTCTTGCCATGGGATAGAGAAAGAAGTGAAACTGCATATGGAAAAACACATGCATCAAAGGAAATGCATATTGAGGCTACCTTGCATTTAGGGCCTGGTATCAATCAGATCAGAGCCTGACAGACACATGACAATTCCAGCAGCATTGACAACTCATTACAGGACAATGTTTAATGTATAAGCATATTTTATACATTTTCTTGATTCTGCCAAAGGCTTAGTGATGTATTTATAGTTTCGAACAAAGACCACTCAACTTTTGAATTTTGTTAACCAGACAGAGGCTGTACTCATGAAAGTCCAACTGGGAACACTTTCCATATGTTATTACACCAACTGAGTTATAATCAGTGATTAAGCTGAATACCCAAATCTGTACATGTGTGAATATGTGAACTGTACTCAACGGATTACTGGCTGAGTTATAAGACCAATAATTCTGTCTTAGTCTCTTCAGTGGCCATATTTGATATTTCATGAACAATGTGTTAAAAATGAGGTGCATCTTTGCAAACAAATTTTACAGATTAAGTACACCAACTTACAACTACAATTATTTTTGGCAACACTGTAGCTTTATGTACATGCAATGTGCTTGAATCTTAGCTCGAGTCTAGGTTGTAATCAAAATATTTGTATGGCAATTTTCAATGATATGCCAGAACTCATTATCATGTGTGATCTGTAATAGATACTAGCAATGCAACACAAAACATAGCTAAATGTGGAGTCTCTTTTCTACTTAGACATCCAAACACCCGGTACATCAAATTTTATTTTAAATCTTAGAGAACAATGGATTTATTAATTATTTGTTTGTTATAACTACAAGCCATAATTGCTGTGTAAAGTGAGTCAAGTTAAATCAGTTCTCAGATACTTGGTTGACACTTCAATATTGCATCTAAGAAGAAAACAATAAGTGTATTTTTTGTTTTTCACATGAAGTATGTTGCTTGTATTTTTGAGGAAGTTTTGAGGAATTCATTCTGTATTTTTTGTCCAATGTGATTTCCTATTTAACTATTTTAAATAAACAATTAAAACCGATACCTCTTCTATGATCTTGCTTTGGTAGATATGTAATAATAATAATAATAAAGTACATTTGTAGTGCGCCTAATCTCTGAACAGAGCTCTAGGCGCAATAGTGACAATACAATATAATAGAGGAAATGTTGAACCACCGGGACTGGAGACTACGTAAACGAAAAGGTTAAACTACTGTTTAAAGAGAAAAGTCTTGAGGGAACGGCGGAAGGAAAGGGTAGAGTTGGAGTGGCGAAGGTCAGAAGGAAGTTTGTTCCATGATGCAGGGCCAATGAGTTCTGTGTATGTTAGCTGGGTTAAATGTGCAAAGTAGTTAATACAACAATGATATTAATGTAGTTAATGAGTGCAGAACTACAGTACAATAGATGCAAAAACAGAACAATCAGGTTCATATTTGGACCTACAAGATCCAAATTACAGAAGATTGAATATGTTTCTTTATGTTGTGCATAAAGATGTATAAATACATGCATCAGGTTGATGCATGAATGTAAATCTTTATGCATCTGTAATGTCCTGCATAAAGGTGATTAAATTTAGTCAGCCATTAAACCCTTTTATGCACAAGCATAAAGGTGCATAAAGTTCCATCTTTATGCTGCATAAAGATTATTAAAGATCATCTTTATGCAACTCAACCTTGAATTCAATTAGTCATGTTTGGAATGTTCTGGAAAGTTAATAAGTTGTGTACGAGAGATGTCAATAAAAGTTCTAGATTGTTCTTATATGCCTTTATGTAAGCACATGGGTATAAAAGGGACGTGCACAGCTTCCAGTCAGATTTTTGGGATCGTGTCTCTAGTGTGTTACTACATGTGTTTGGAAACTCAGCAGTAGTCATTCTCAAGACTTTTCTAGACCTTCACTGCCAACGCTGGATTTATACTGTGGACTTTGTGCAACTTCAAGCCTGCAAGCCAAAGGACTGTTCATTCATCCGACTGACTGTTACAACTCTGAGACTGGAGCTTTGCCGTCCCAGCTGAGATAAGTAGTCTGTACTCTTTTAAAGCTTGTACTCTATCCCTGATTCAGCAATTAGTTTTATTTTCGTAATAAATTTTGTTTAAACGTTAACTGCTGAGTTCACCCTTTTGTTCGTTTTCTCTGCACGTAACAATAGACCATAAAAACCTGTACAATCTGTAGAGTCATAAGAACATAAAAGGCATTTACAAACAAACATACAATCAAATAGTTTCCTACGTAAGAACAAAGGTTGAATTTAAAAAAAGATTACAGAGCAAGTTATAGTCACAATTACACCAAGATGAAGAGTCACTGTGACATTCCTGTTTATAATGTAAATATCTAAGAAAACGTTTCTGAATTAACTCAATACGGTTTGCCTGACTCTCAGAAATTGATTGAAAATGACTGTATTATATTCTAAAATTGGACGCACCATAGTAATAAACAGGTGTTGAAGGACAGCAACTTGAGTAATCAAATTAAAATATTGTTTAATGAGACCAATCATGCGATTGGCTTTACCTACAATAGAGTCAATGTGATGAAGAAAAGTGAAATATTTACATATTAGTCTGTATTGGCATGTTTTCGGTGTGGCTGTCTGCCACTGAACATCGAAGAAGGTAGACGCACAGGTATCACTTTTACTGAAAGATATTGTAAAGTTTGTAATTCAAACGAAGTCGAGGATGAGTTCCACTTCCTATTAGAATTTTCCACTTACAAAGACCTCCGTTTTATGTATATTCCAAATGAATATTCTTCCCACCCGAACCAATGTAAATCTAACAACTTACTACAGTCTTCAAATGATGTAATTTTACGAAAACTCTGTATATTTCTTTATAAGGCATTTAATTTAAGAAAACAATGTCTTTCTGAATAAATTATTTTCTGTATTGTAGTGCGTACTTCATACCGCTTCAAAAGTGTACACGATTTTGAAATGTAACTCCTTGCAATGGGGCCAGAGGCCTATAAATGCAATAAATACACGGGAGTCTTTTCTCGTTCTAGACTAACACCAATCTCCTGTACAGAAAAAACACATATCAATTCAATTTATTTTTTTAAAGACTAAAGATGAAAAAGCAAATATGAAATCAGACTAAATACCGAAGTAATGAAATGAACAGGAATGACTATTGAACTTGTAAATTGAAATGTGCGGTGACATCAAATAGTCAATCAGCAATGTAAAAAACCTCCAATAAAACCGGTAGGGACCGATGCCCATGTGGGCTTGTGCCTCTAAGTGCGGCATCCTTTATTAAAGGAAAACCTAAGTCCAGCGACTTTGACCGTTTATCCCTTCCAAAATAACCCTTGAATAAAATGCAGCTCAAATTTGCGACATAATTGCACGCGCCGACGACTACGGAGCGACGAAAAGAGACTTTGTAGTAGACGACATTTATGGAAATGAGCTCGGAATCCCATGGGCGCGAAAGGGCTCATGGGAGGAGCGTGCGTGACGTCATCGGTGATACACGAACGTGTGTGATAGCCTACCAAGCATTGGAGTCTATGACTGCAGGAGTGCAGTTCTGCACGTTACGACTCTTTAATGCTCAGTAGCATAAAAAATAATTAACTGTTGTTCAGTTGAGTGCAAAAATCACTCAAGGAAGAACAAACGGAGTCAGCTTTTAACGCCTTCCCACAGAACAGCTTTTTCGAAGAAAGTGGCTAAAGAAAGTCGGGCGAGTTTAAAAATCTGTAAAAGATACAACGTTATGTTCTAATTCTTTCAGGATGATTGTTTTATAAGGGAATTTGGGACTCTGATACCGATACAAGACGGTACTACACAATGCGGTTCGTATCTTGACATGCTGAGTCAGCCTACTATCGCCGGTTTTAACCAGATAAATATCAATATTGGCGATTTCGGGACTCTAAAATTCGAAGACGAAACTACACAAAGCGTCTCTTATCTTGACATCCCGGGTCTGGCAAATCTCCGATATATAACCAATAAATATAGGCAATTTCGGGACTATACCTGGTAATATTGATATTACCAGATACTGGAATGACTTTTTGCCTACTGTGTCTCGGCACGCCGGGTCTGAGAAATCGCCGATATTATATTTACCCGATAAATATCAATTGCGCTGGAACTCCTAGGCTAATATCGATACCAGGCGATCGTAGATTTACTTGCACTGTGTGGTGTTGGCATGCCGGGTCTACGAAATCACGGATATTTATCCGATAAATATCGGCGACTTAGGACTTGAACTCTGATACTAGACGATACTTTGTCAAATCGTGGGTATATCAGAGATTTCACCACCTAACAGATCTGACCACCCGAATACCTCTGCCCGACTCTTAGTTCAAAAATAGCATCCATGGCCGGTAGTCAAGAATACTGTATGTTTTACATTACTAGATTTATTATTATGCACGAAATACATTTTTTACATGTAAAGCATTTTTTTTCATTAAATGTCCACACGGGACTTCGTCGAGAGGGCCGATCGGATATCATCGGGACTCGGGAGGCCCTTGCACAAATTACATTCTTTACATGTAAACATTTTTACTTGGCGATCGGGACTTGAACAGAAGACATATCGGAAATCATCGGGACTTTGGGCTGGTCTTGTATGAAACACATTCCTTACAACAAGCTTTAAGACGATACTATTTTTTTAAATAGCGGGCAAATATTCATTATATCGGCGATTTCATCACTTTGTAGATCTGAGTAAGCCCGACTTCCTAAGTTCGACACCAGCTTCGAAAAATAGACGGCACTATAATAGATTTGTCAAATCGCGTATAAATATTTTCCGATACATATCAGAGATTTCGCAACCTTAAAGATCTGGCCAAGCTCGACTTACACGGCAACACATACAATCAGTCAATCATTCCGTATCATTCACGAACCAGAAATTAATTTTAAGCGACTGATACAGAAAACTCTGTTTTAGAAACGTAGCGTTGAAGGATCGCAGAGTCACTCAGTCTCTCCAATCCAGTTCGGGGTCTGTACAAGCACAGTGACTCCCTCCGCTGAATCATACACAAAACGCAAGCAAACAAGATATGAACGATGTTTTGAGATGCTTTCTAATTATTACATATCTTGGTTCAAATTAGTATGGTTTGATTTCAGTCAGGGAAAAGTAATACTCGATGTCAGAAATATCGCTGTCCGAACTCTTCAGAGTGGTCTTACGAACGCGCTGAACTGTTCACAGTACTCCTCCAGCTGCAAGCTACAATCGTCTGTATCGCCGATGACGTCACGCACGCTTCTCCCATGAGCCCTTTCGCGCCCATGGAATTCCGAGCTCATTTCCATAAATGTCGTCTACTTCAAAGTCTCTTTTCGTCGCGCCGTAGTCGTAAGCGCGTGCAATTATGTTGCAAATTGGAGCTGCATTTTACTCAAGGGTGATTTTGGAAGGGATAAACTGTCAAAGTCGCTGGACTTAGGTTTCCCTTTAACCTAATATGCCGTCAAGAAGAAAAACATGACGCATTCTTTTACCTACGCGAGAGTTCAGCACTTTGCGAGTGTTTTGAAATAGTTTTATTCACTCTGCTATTTAAATTGAACACTGCTTTGTCTTCAGGACACAAGAACTGATGCATACATTGATCTTGTTCCACGCAATCGAAATGAAGATATTGACATGAAACATGATAACGTAGCCTTTCATGTGAGTATAAAGTCGTAATATGCCTGTTGTGAACATTGCCGTGTATTCCGGAATTTATGCTGGTGTGTTTTAAGTTTCGGAGAACATATTAACAAAACAATGTGACTTCAATCTTGAACTACAGATAAAAGATAAATCCAACCATGAATATGATCGAAATGATTTAGATGTATTCAATTGAGCAGTATTATAGTATTTGCTGAGTCAGATCATCACATAAGTTCACCGTATTCTTGATTTTTAACGCATTTTGTAGTATTTGGATTCATTCACTGTAAATGTACTTGAGCATTGCACACCCATTATTTGCTTGCATTGATGAGGGCCTTAGTTCAGTTCACATACCTTCATGTCAAATACACTTCGTATACGCAAGAAAGACGCCATTGTCCGCTAGACTTTTTGCACAAAGAGTGATACGATTTACCTTTATTGAGTGGTGGATCACTTAGAAATTTGCTATAATAATTGTTTGAAGCTCCTTTTATTAGATTCGTCCACTAAAATTACTCAGAAGAGGTGACATATTCAGATCAGCTACCTCACAGTAACTTAAAATATATGCTTAATTTAAACCCGAGATGTAATATACATTCACCAGACATGTAATATACATCTATCGAAATATCAAATTTGTTCCAGTAACGGGCATTTTTCCAATATATCATGACGGATTACAACCAATGTTCCATGTTGACGGCGGAATGCAGAGTCTAGTGAAAAATGGAGAAATTTCGACCCATTAGTAAGTATTAGCAGTATATCAACCTCTGCATAATTCAAAATACATTAAAACATCAGTGTCTATCGAATATAATGCATTCCAGCATGTGAACATGATCATGCCCGTAATCAAAAAGAATCATATGCTTTTGGGTTATCAACGTCAAGCATCCTTCGACACAAACCTTCGATATGCAATTGCACTTACCAATAAACTTATTTCTTTTTCAGTGTGCGTCCTTGTCCCGGGTATGCTGGATTCGTTCCACGTTTACAGGTAGAAGTACCTCCACAGAAGAATAACAAAAAATTACATACAAGCAGCACTCAGAGAGTCAGTTACAGGTAATTGTGACAAATAGCAATGCTTTTCACATGGTGTTCATAAAAAGGCATACGTTAGGGACCGTCTCAGACTGTCGCATAAGTTCAAAATGCGAAATTCGTTCGTTAAGGGGCGGAGGGAGTTTGACCTCCATTAAATTAGAGAGCTTATCTTTTGCACTTTTATTTTGTGATCACAAGTTCCTTGTGTGTAAAAGTAAACAAAACCTGCACACTCGTGCCTACACATTTTACAGTAACTGTTTCCAACTCGTCCGTGTCCCAAGTACATTAACATTGTATCCTCAACCTCATATTCATCAAATAATAATGATAAAAAGTATCATTTTTTTAAACGTGCTTTAAACATCTGCCTGCTCTAACCATACCTGATCTTTTCACTCTCAATGTGTTGACGAAACAGCACTGAATACCGCAGTCTTCACGAGACGCATAATTCTCAGTGAAAATGTAAAAAAACACCCAATATATAGTAGGACAACTAGCTACATATTGTTGACTCAAAGCAATTCTTCGAAAAGCACTATAATGATTAAAAAATGCCACGTTAGTACTCAAATTTGATCGATTACATGACTTTTTTGTGGCATACATATTCTTCTGAACCTATAGAAAAATGCTACATTGTACTCTCAGGCAGACATCTACATTTCGCACTGTTGAACTTTTGTTTAGGGGGAGGGGATATATGATGTAAACAAAGGAATTTCGTTTCTTGAACTTATGCGACAATCCGAGACTGTACCTTAGTCATCCGTTCGTCGAAGCTCGTCTGCCCCAGGCGCACACTTTTTAAACCCAATCTGACCTACTTCAAACATGAAAATTTCCTGGTCTCCAAGACTCATCTGCACAAGTATGAATTTCCTTAGGAATGGGAAAATTTTGCATTATTGTAAATTTACAGTTTTCCTGATGTTGCAGGATCCCAAACATTTTTACAAAGGTCTCTACCTATCTAGTTTATTTCAAAACGTCACATTAAAAAAAGAGCGCTCTTTTGAACCGAATTATAACTTTTCCTAAACCTTTAACATTACATATTTCCCATTTTCCAGGCTGTTTTAGTTTGATATGTACAAGACAAGGAAAAAGTTTGCTCATAAAGCACCCTTTTCTCGCACCGTCACCCTGACCTATACCCATTCAATCCGTTCAACAAAGTCGAATGTAGGAAGTTTTTCGACAACGGTATCGACGGTATCGAACATTCAAATTAGAAGTTTTATATTCATTTCATCAGTAGTGGCATAAGTATTATAATGCATGATTTGTAATTTGACATTCCATTATATCTTAAATAAACTAGATTAAGCATTTAAATTTTCAACTACTTTTTCTGTTTCTCCTCACAGCTTTTCTTGACAGAATAGACACTGACCCTTACGAAAATTTAAGCCTTGCGGCGAAGTTCTGGTAAAGTCTTCATAATTGCCCGGTAAGTTTACCACAACATGTTGTGGTAAACTTACGCATAGCTTGAGATTTTCGCATGTTGATGGATTTTGCGGCGCACATATTGTGGTATGCTTACCACGACACTCATGCATGTCCTGGTATGTTTGCCACAAAAGTTTAGGCTTTGCAGAATTTTTTTGCGGTATACTTGCCACAAACAGGATTTACGGTATACATACCGCTATTGAAGCTGACCCTATGGGTAGCCCCACCCCTAGTAGCATACCCCTACCCTTCACACTTTGCCACGACCACTCACACTGTAGCTACTCATTCTTGTGCTCATGTAAGTTTTCAGAATGTAGCCACAGGTACAAACACTCACACACATTCACAAACAAAAGAAAATCTTATCAGGTTTTTCATTGAATTCCTACCTTACATTTATTGCAGATGGAAATGCTAACAAATGACACAAAACAAAAGAAATCACAAGTTCATCAACAGTTCTTTCATAGGATATCTCCCTTAATCCATGGCATCTTCATAACAAAGTGTTGGCATATCCAACGATATATTGGGAACAGTTACTTTTGATCCAGTTGATTGTTAAGTGTCTTGGTTTACTTTCCGTAGACTACAGAAAGGGCTAAAACAAAAAAAGAAAAACAAGAAAAGAAACATTAATGCAATCACATATACTAGCACAGTACAGTAGACAAAATGCCAAGAGAGCAATCTGCTTGTTAGTATGTAATTGCAACTGCCTTGACATACCTTTCACAATTAGTCTTGCACATATCATGAAATGGAATCCAGGTCACTAAATTGTAAAGATATTTCAAACGGTACTTACACTTATATATTTGCCTTGGCAAGCTTGGTTACTCTTTTGGGACCAATGTGGGTTTATGAGATTGGTGATGTAAAGTTGTCATCAGCATTGCTTTTTCTCAGCATCCGTTGCCACAAAGGCATGTCGTCACTTCCAGCTACAAATAAGAAAATGTAATGGAATAAAAAGGAATGTGAAGGAAAAAGTCCCAGCGATTATGTTTGGTGATTTTGACTACATGTGACATGAAAACTAGTTTACTACTATATCTGTGAATCTAAATTACTTGTAGATGAGGGAGGACAACGCTACCAGTGATCCACAGCTACAGAAAGATAGGACTGAAAATATTGTATGCATGTTTTGTGTTTTAAGATTTCATGTAAAACTTCAATGAAATATTGTAAATCAATCATTGATTTGGATTTCGCCTTACAATATGCCAGCAAAATATTTACGGGTAACGTTAAACAAATGTCAAAATACATTAATGAAGATTTCAAAAGAAACTTAAGTGTCAAAGACAGAGACGTCCAGCATCGTCCAGCATGATCTTATAAATAGACGTATACCTAATTTCATGACATGAAACACGTGTACAAACGATACTAGGTTAGAGTTTAAGAACTTAATTCTTACCTAACTATTCCTAAATGTATTGTTTTTTCATTGTTTTATATCGTACATCGAGGGAAATTTGTATACATACAAGCAAAAGTTTCACCCTGGGTACAGTCCCCGAGGGACTGTGCCTTCGCCAAAGTGTCGAAGTATGTATTCCCCAGACATAGACACTATCAATACATCGGTATGAACAGATAAGGGGAGAACCATTTGATTTTTTTTGGGGGGGTATGGAGGAAATGGGTATGGGAGCAAATTTTTTTTTTTTTCAAACGGAGTAGCAATGCAAATTTTTTTTTCTTTGTCATCAAGTTTGTGATGCGTTGTATATAAGGGAGCCGTCATTATTTACGGCCTGAAACTCAGAAATTTCAAGTGACACCCCCCCCCCGTCAACCATGATGAATTTGAGTAACTCCCCTCTCTAACTCTGAAATTTTGACTGATCCCCCCACTTAGAAAAGTTAAATACAAATAAATGTATTTGTAAAATTTACAAAATACAGCAATTTAACAGTAAAGACCTTTGAAATCCTGATGTACTCTGCTAGACTATCACCAGTTATCTCATGATGGTTCAAAAAAGGTGAACCCATCAAAATGAAATTGCAAGTCACAATAAAATAAAGATATAAAAGCTCACGCAGTATCTAACCATATTTAATTTGGATGGGTATTATGACAAGGTTTTCACTAGGATATCTGACCGGGCAGAATTTGAAAGTACAGGGGGAGAACACGTGAGAGGCTTAGGGGGAAAGTGTCA